>CAUYQG010115209.1:0-27023 GCA_963574415.1 Tarsius wallacei | reverse complement strand
GCAGTGGCTGCTCCCGGCCACTGCAGCCTCGACCTGCTGGGCTCCGGCGATCCTTCCGCCTCAGCCTTCCAAGTGGCTGGAACTACAGGCGCGCGCTACCACGCCTGGCTAATTTTTTGATTTATTGTAGAGATGAGGTCTTGCTTGCCCAGGCGGGTCTCGAACCCGCGGGCTCAGGCAATCCACTCACCTCAGCCTCCCAAAGGCGCGGGATTCCAGGCTGAGCCACCGAGCCCGGCTCTTATGGATTATTAATAGAAAATGATTATCTGGTGAATTTATTCTTCTTTTGTTTTAGAGGGTTGACTCTCTCATATGTGCTTCCAAATGACCTTTCTGAAGGTTTCAACTTCTGTGCCTTTATTGCTCTTTCATTAGAAGAAATTAGCAGGCCTTTCACATTTTTTGAAGGAAGCATCAGCTAGGGTCCATAGGAAAAGTAATGGCTTAGAAACCTTGATGAATGCCAGTTCTCCCAGGGCACATCAACTCTAAGTATGTCTGTGTATGCATAGAGAAAATGGCAGATTTGAATAAACATCCTGAAACATTTTGATAGAGTTCCAGGATCTGTTGGCTATTCGAATTTATAGTGTACTTTATTTGTGCTCTTCCAACAATGAAGTTAACTCTTTCTTTGGCTGCATGGGGAGAAAAGATCCTATGTTACAAATGGTCCAGTTATATTTATTTAAAAATAATTTTTTAGCTCCTATTTTGTGTAACACTGGACACCAAGTGTGCTGGGAAGGATACAGAAACTATTCCTTGCTCTCAAGGACCTTTTATAGTAGCAAGCATAAAGTCATAGAAACAGTAAATCCTAATAGAATAATGAAATAAGTCATAATGTAATCTCAGACACCAGGTAGCACCCCAATATTCATTTATGTCTAGGCATAACTTGAAGACTAGAGAGTAAATCTTCTGGAAATCTAGTGCGTGTGTGGCTGGAAAGCATTAAGCAAGATAACTGAAATCTGAGGGACGGAAGTTACAACATACTAGACTGATCTAAGAACAGAGCCTGAAGATCAAGTTATTTTGAGCCTGGATTAGGGAAGATCCTTCAAATTATCACATGACCCATTTCCTATTAATTTATGCCCAATGCTAAGGTCAGAGGAACTGCTACTACAAACTGAAAGAGCTAGAATACCACATTTGGGTGAGGCACTTCAATATTCAGAAGTCAGAGATTAGAAGTCTAAGCACTATTGCTTTCAGGAAGAGCATAAAATGAAGGTGGATGGGCTTCATCAATGAAGAATACTGGAACAATTTTTTGATGGTAGCAAAGATGATGTAAGAAGACAATATCTAGAGTAGCGTTAACAGAGAGTTTAATATATTGCTTTGGAATAATCACTGGTCTTTGCACCATATTCGGAAACCTCAATACCAGATCTGAAGAGCTAATAGTAAGAAAGAAAATGGGGAAATGCTGAGAATGATGGATAGGAAAAGTATGAGTTGAGTTAGGAAATAATAACTAGACTAAATAATAGAAGTCTCAAATGTTATGCTAAAACGTCTGTGTTTTTGTCTGCAAATATTAGAAATCCATCAAATGTATGTGAGTGTGAACATAATTTTCAAGATGGCAAAAAATGACATCTGACTTGTATTATAGGAAGAAGAAAAAAGGGGGATTGTCTAGCCCTCCAAATTGTCTACATACTAATCGCCGGAACCTGCAAATATGTCCCCTGTGAATATGGGCCGGGGGTGGCGGGTGGGGAGGCATTGCATATGTAATTACATTAAGGATCGCAAATTGGAGAGATAGTCTTGGATTACATGGGTGAGCCTGGTGTAATCACAGGGGTCTTTAAAATAAATTGAGAGATAGATAGTCACAGAAGGAAACGTTATGCTGAAAGCAGGGCTTTGCTGATGCCTTTGTAGCAGGAGTCACCCATCAAGGAAAGCGGAAATGACAAAACACAGAGCTTTCCCTCTAGCTTCCAGAAGGAACAGAGCCCTGCAAACACCTTAATTTTAGCTCCCGAGAGACCCACATCGGTTTTCTGACCTTCGGAAAGGTGAAATCATAAATTTTTTGTTGTTTTAAGCCAAAGTTTCTGATAAGTGCTTACTGCAACAAAACGACACTAATGCTGTACCCAACAAGTGTGTGTCAAGGCTGTGTTTATATGATTCCTTTCTTACTTAGTCTTCGTGAAGGTAAAACTATGCACGAAACATCATTATTTCCATTTCACAGAATAGGAACTTGAAACTGAAAATTAGTAAGTAAATTACTACTAAATGACTAAGTAAATTATTACTAAATGATAAAGCCTCACCTGGTCTAAATTTGTCCCTGGAGCCATGTTTAGGCCATGATGTCTTAGTGGCAACAAAAAGTGGAGGGAATGGATGAGATATATAACAAGAGGTAAAATAAACATGAACTAGACTCACCATTTACAGCAAACTAACTTGAGACATACTCCTTTCCCAAAAAAAAATGACAAAATAGGCAAAAAAAAGAATTTTCAATGAGGAGTTTTACGAGTCAGTGAAAAAGCCTGGAGCAGTGTAGACCTAAAAGCCTCAGTTTTAAATACTCTGCCATTTACTTTATAACTTTTGGAAAGTCTGTCCTATCAGTTATTTTTTTTTTTTCAGCAAAATGGGATAGATAATATGTAGACCAAATAATTGTTGTATAAATTTTAATTAGCTATTACTTATAAAACCATAGTACATTCCTTTGTATTTAGTTACTACCATACTAAAAGGTTACTTTTTAGTATTAATATTAGTGCTAGCATTATTTGTTTACAGAACTTTATGGTAGTTAAAAATAAGTGAATATATTACAAAATATAGTACTATAGAGAAAAGTTCTTAAAGAATCCATTGCAAGAGGAGAAAGAAAAAAGAATTGATGAAATTCATGATGAATTAAAAATAAATACACCTATCATTATTCTTTAATGAGTGACCAATTTTGGTCCACCATAAGATAGTTTTAATATTTTAAAGATAAAAATAGTCAATATTAAAAATCAACATATTAACAAGAAATATTGATTTTTATATTTCTAATTTATTGTAGTAAATTGAATATTAAATTGATCAAAATTATTAAACATTTTGGTCACTTTAAAAATATCTTGCTTTTTTATTTTTTAAACTAAAATTGATTTTAGCTATTATTCTATTTTGTATATTTTTAAGACTGAAAATTTGAAACATCAAAACTCTCAACAAAATGTATTATTTGGAGCAAATTGAATATTCAAAAATATGTGAATTGCTCACACAAAACATGGAATGCTACAAAACAATGTTCAGGGACTGGTCCAAGAATGTTGAAACCAGTACATACACAATCTGTTTGTCCCTTATTCTGCCACTGTGTTGGTCTGTCTGTCTTTCTTAAATATTACTCATAAAACTGAGAAAAGATTGAGTCAAATTTGTGATATTCTTTATGTTCTACTTTTGCATTTTGATGTTAACATTTTTTGTAAATATTATGCTTATTATTAAAAACAAAAATTTAAACAAGCTATTAACATATTTTAAGCAAAATTGCTAATGATAATTTAATAGCTCATTATATGAATATTTCATAATGTATGCAAATATTCTCTTGTTGAAGGCATTTAGGCCATGCATTCCTTCTTACAGTATTATTTATTGTATTTACCAGTTACTTAATTTAAAATCTTTTTGTATCACTTTCACTAATATTTTATTAGCTTCTCAATGTCATAAATTGCTAGGCCAAGTTCAACTTAAACAAGGAACAGTCAGTGCCTACCAGTAAAGAAATTAACAGCTAATGAATAAGAAATCCCAGTACAGACCCTGAGGGTACCATTAACATAGGGTTTAAATAACAACTTCAGTAAGTCTGTGTTATATAAAGATCAAGTTGGACTAATGTCCATAAACAGAAAAGAACATTAATTTGGGTCTCATTTGTAGTTCCCGTGAAAAATAACCATTTATCAGCTAAAGAAAAGGATTCTGTGACTTGCCAACTACTCTCTCTGTGTGAACACATTAAATGTGGCAGGTCCTTGAAAATAGCTACCAAAATTAAATAATTTAGCGTAACATTAAAAATCTTTACTTAGCATTTCTTCACGCTAAGCACTGAGCTTAGTGCTGAGGGGATATAGGAATAGGTAAACAAGACATAGTTTCTAGTTTTAAGAGGCTTCTTTTCAAGCAAGGAAGACAATCAACTAAATAACGTGCTATGAAACAGAATACATCACTGGATACTTAGCACATTTCAGGCATTTTTCTGCATGTTAAGGAGATACAGGCTTGGTTAATTATATGAGTCCCTATCCTCAATGAGAATAAAAACATGCAGATGTATAGCCCAAAATTAATGAGGTACCTCAGATATGATGTGATGAGAAGACTCTAACATCTGTGGTATTAAAACAACAACAACAACAAAAACATAAAATGAAGACAAAAACTAAACACAAATTGAGGGACAATATACAAAATACGAAAATTCCTCATCAGAACCATCAAGGTCATGAAAAGCAAGGAAAATCCTGAGAAATTGTCACAGACCAGAAGAGATCAAGGAATAAGATAATGAAGCAAAACGTGAAATTTTGGAACGGGGGAAAAATACATTATTGGAAAAAATGGTAAAACCAAAATAAAATCTGGAATGTAGTTAATAGTAAAGTATTGATGTTATTTTAGCTTTGATAACTATACCACAATAATGGAAAATAATAACATTTAGAGAAGATGAAACTGGGTGATGAGTACATGGGAACTTCCTGCACTATTATAGCAACTTTACTATAAACCAAATATTATTCAAGAATAAAGAATCTGTTGATTCCATAATAATTCTTATAGGAAGATTACTTGTTGAATAAAGGGATGATACAATTTTTTTTAAAAAGGAATCCGTTGAAAACAAATGTGGAAGATATGTTTCTGGCCTAGCATGTAAGGAACTTGGAAGTCATTACTCTGTCCTAACAAGCAAAAAGATGAATGAACTAAAAACATCAATAATTCTTCTTAGATCTGTCAGAAAAGTGAGGTCACAGTGAAAAATCAGTGGCCTCAAATTTACAGAGACAGACATGCGAATATAAAAAAATTACAATCTACTGGAGCAGAAACCCACAAGCAGAAGTCTCTGTGGGAACCAGTACCCGGGTAAGAAAACCTGAACTGTAATTGACGAATTGCTAGATCCTCAATACAGGCAAGTCTAAGGAAGGCAGGGCGCAGTGGCTCAACCCTGTAATCCCAGCACTTTGGGAGGCTGAGGCGAGAGGATTGCCTGAGCTCAGGGGTTCGAGACCAACCTGGGCAACTTGGTGAGGCCTTGTCTCTACAATAAATCAAAAAATAAGCTGGGCGTGGTAGTGCATGCCTGTAGTTCCAGCTATTTGGAAGGCTGAAGTAGAAGGATAGCCTGAGCCCAGCAGATTGAGGCTACAGTGACCGTAAGCATGCCACTGCATTCCAGCCTGGGCAACAGAGTAAGACTCTGACTCAACAAAAACAAAACCAAACAAAAATTCCACAAGGAAGGGAATCGACACATATAATTGTGGAGAAGTCCTAAGATCTTAGTTAGCAGCTGTAGACCCAGGAGATCTAATGGTGTAGTTCTAGTAAAGGTCTTCAAACCTGTGAACCAGGAAAACCCGTAAGTGTAAATTCCCAGTTTAAGTCTACTGGTTTGAGAGCCAAGGAGAGCTAAGGTTGAAATTTAAATCTAAAGACGAGAAAGACTGATGTTTCAGTTCAAAGAGTGAGGCAGGAAAAGGTGCTTTTAATTAGTCTTTTTGCTTTATTTAGACCTTTAACTGATTGGATGAAGGTCACTCACACTGGGGAGTGGGAGGCAGCAATTTGCTTTACAAAGTCTGCAGATTCAAATGTTAATTGTATCCAAAAAACACTCTCACAAACACACCTAAAATAACATTTGACCAAATGCTTGAGTATCCCATGCCTCAGTCAATTTGATACCTGAAATTAAGCATCACCTGGGCCCCCACATTTTTGTGAGTTTTACCTCCAGGAGCACTACCAGGTCTTCACAGTAAATATTGGAGAAAAATTCCTTTATACTTCGGCCAAGAAGAAAGAAAAAGTAAACACTTGGAAATACACCATAGCATTCTGTTCTTCTTAACAAGGCCTGCCCTTAAAACAAAACAAGACAAATACATAAACAACAACAAAAACAAAAATTGTTTTACAAGAGCTTAACCCATTGGGGTTTTATCAAAGTCTGGCATCTCTTCAGTCATCCTGTCCCACCAAAACCAGGGAAAAGACTGAGAGGCATTTGTGAGGTTTACAGCTTAGGGGCACAAGACTGAGACCTAATTATAGGACTGCAGAAAACTCTCTTTCCCCCCATACCTTAGTACCACATCACAAAAGACATATATATATATATACAGCAGTTTCTTTTGCCCTGTATACCATTTCCAGCTTTCAACAAAATATCATAAGAGATACTGAAAGGCACAAAACACAGTTTGAAGAGACAGAGCAAGCATCAGAGCCAAACTTAGATATGGCAGGGATATTGGAATTGTGAGACTGGAAATTTAAAACATCTATGGTAAATATGCTAATGGTTCTAATGGAAAAAGTAGCATGTAAAAGCAGACTGGTAATGTAAGCGGAATGATGTAAGTTTTAAGAATGAATCAAAATTAAATGTGAGTGATTAAAAAAAATCACTGTAACATAAATGAAGAATGCCTTTGATGAGCTCTTTAGGAAACTGGACATGGCTGAGGATATGTGAGCTTGAGAATATGTCAATATATGTCAATAGAAATTTCCAAAATGGAAAAGTAAATTAAAAAAAAAAGTATGAATAAAATGGAATCCAACAACTGTGGGACAATAAAAAGAAGAATTACATATGGGTAATAGGTATACCAGATGAGAGAAAGAAAGAAAAAGAGAAAGAAAGAAAAACAGAGAAACAAAATTTGAAACAATAATAACTAAAAATTTCCCCAAGTTAATGGCAAACATCAAACCATAGATCCAAGAATCTCAGAGAACACCAAGCAGAATAAATGACTATACCTAGGCATATCATATGCAAAGAACAGAAAAATACAAAATAAGGGGGAAAAAATCTTGAAAGGGGATAAAATAGACACCTTATTACAGAGGAAAAAATATAGGAATTATATCTGACTTCTCAGTAACCATTTATGCAAAAGGAGAGAAGAGTGAAATATTTAAAGTATTGAGAGTCAGAAAAAATATATACCAATCTAGAATTCTAGAATTGTATTCTATGACTTGTGAAATTATCCTTTAAAAAATAAAGAAGAGGCCGGGCTCGGTGGCTCAGCCTGTAATCCCAGCAATTTGGGAGGCTGAGGAGAGTGGATTACCTGAGCCAGCAGGTTCGAGACCTGCCCAGGCAACTGGGCAAGACCTTGTCTCTACAATAAATCAGAAAAATTAGCTGGGTCTGGTAGTGCATGCCTGCAGTTCCTGCAACTTGGAAGGCTGAGGTGGAAGGATCTCTGGAACCCAGCAGGTCGACTGCTCCCCAGCCTGGGCAATGGAGTGAGACTCCAACTCAAAAAAGAAAAGAAAAGAAAAGAAATAAAGACTTTCTTAGTCAAACAAAAATGGAAGGAATTTTTTGCTAGTAGACATGTCTGCAGAAGGTGTTAAAAAAAAGTTATTTAGAGAGAAGAAAAATTATACATGTCAGAAACACAAATATATATATATATATATATATATATATATATAAGCATCAGAAAAAGAATAAGTAAAAGCAAAATAAAAACCTTATTTTTTCTTGTTTTTGACAGCTATAACAAATAATCGTTCATTCAAAATAATAAAGGTAGCAATGTATTCAATGAATGTGACATATTTATTTCTAAGTAACACATGAGCTCAGAGGAACTTCAATAGAAATTAAAAATTATATTTTAAACTAACTAAAAATGAAAATATAACTTGCCAAAATTTGTGGAATGCAGTAAAAGCAGTGCTTAGGAAAAAATTTTAACATTAAATGTGTAAATTGAATGTAAAAAATTCATAGCATTGAAAGCATTGAATATAATATGCAATGTAACACTGAATATTAGAAAAGAAGGAAGATCTAAAGTCAATCATCTATGCATCCACTTTAGGAAAATAGAAAAAGGAGAACAAATTAAATTCAGAGTGAGCAGAAGGAAAAGAAATAAATTTACAGCAAAATCAATGAAACTGAAAACAGGAAATCAATGAGAAAATGAACAATACAAATAGCTGTTTCTTTGAAACAATCAGTAAAATCTATAAGCCTCTATCAGCTAACTAAAAATAGACAGCAAGAAAGAAACACAAATTGATAATATCATATATGGAAAATAGAATATAACTACAGATCCCATGAGTGGTAAAATGATAATAAAGGAATGCAATGAACAATTCTATGCCCACAGATTGGATAATCTACATAAACTACACCAATTATTTAAAAGATACAATCTGACAAAACTCACATAAGAAGAAATAGACAATCTGACTAGGACTACATCTATTAGAAATATTGAATCAATAATTAATAACCTTTTAAATCAAAAAGTATCAGATTCAAATGAGTTCACAGGTAAACTCTGCAAAACATTTAAATACAAAAAATTATAGCAAGTTTCTGCAATCTCTTTCACAACTTAGAAGCAGAGGAAATACTTCTTACCTCATTTTATGAGGCCAAAATTACCTTAATACCAGAATGTAAAGACATTATTATAAAGGACAACTACAGAACAATATTTCTCATAAACATAGACTCAAAGTTATTAGCACATTAAAATGTATAAAAAGAATTATATGCCATGAACAAGTGATTTTAACCCCAGATATGCAAGACTGGTTCAACATTCAAAAAACTATTATAATCTATCATACAAATGAGATAAAGAAGAAAATATGAATAGGTATAAAAAAAGCACTTGACAAAAATCCTACAGTTAGCATCATACTTACGTTGAGAAACTTGAAACTTTCCCACTAAGACCAAAAACAAAGCAAAGATGTCTCCTTTCACAAGACCTTTTGAAAATTATGTTGAAAGTCCTAACTAATGCAACAAGACATGAAAATGAAATAAAATATACAGATTGGAAAGGAGGAATGAAAACTCTTTGTTCACAGATAACATGATTACTTAGGTAGAAAATATGAAAGAATCATCATCATCATCAGATAACCTAAAAAAAACATTAATAGAGAGATAAAATATAATCCCATCATTTTTGGATATTGGCAAACTGACTCTAAAGGGTAAATGGAGCGGCAAGAAATCCAGGTTACTCAGTACTGTATGAAAGGAAAAGAACAAAGTTGAGGACTCATGCTACTTGATTTTAAGATTTACCATAGGCTGGGTGTGGTGGCTTATGCCTATAACCCCAGCAATTTGGGAGACCAGAAGGAGGGAATTGCCTGAACCCAAGAGTTTGAGACTAGCTTGGGCAACATGGTCAGATCTCATCTCTACAATAAAATAAAAACATGAATATCGGGATGATGATGGCTGAGCCCGTCAGACTATGAGAATCCTGGTGCGAGAGTGTCAGCGTCAGCGTATGGAAAATTTTATGTGCATACTGGTGGGTGAGTGGGCATGTGAATGGCTGAATGAGCGAGGGCTAGGGAATTAGTGGCCAGGGATCTCCTGGTGCAGCGGCTTGTGACACAGCTGCTGGGCTTGGACCCTAGTGATTCCCGGGATGCAGAAGTCAAACACCATTTTTTTTTTTTTTGAAATCAACAAAACCCTTCCCAGGAAGAAAATGCTGGGAGAGATGAACTAAGTGGGGCCTCAGGAGCAAGTGGTCAGGGCCCTCCTGATGAAGAGCTGGTGTTGCAGCTGCTCTGTTTGGTCCCTAGCACTTCCCAGGTTGCAGAAGCTGAGCGCCATTTTTTTTTTAAATGGACAAATGTTTTTCTGCAAAGAAACAGCAGGGAGAAACTACTGGCTTTAGGCTCTGCCTCACCACTGCAGCAAGAGAGACTGCCGGCTTCAGGCTGTGCCTCACCACTGCTGCTCCTGGCTGGTCATGGCCAGCAGGGGCTGCAGAGGGAGCCCAGAGGCAGAGGCCCACCAGAGAAGATGAAAGAGGCACCCCGCCACCATCTTGAAAACCCGGGGCAGGAAAGAGCTCCAGTCTTGCTCACCACAGAGCAACAGACTCGATTTCTGTGACTGGTAGATCAACTACTCAGGGACTGATCATGACCCAGAGGAAATATCCTGAATGCACAAATTTCAGAGGGACCTGACAAGTGCTGAGTCTCAGGCGCCCCACTCCCTACCCTGATCCAGCCACAGGACAAAGGGTTGGGCCAGAAAAGGACAAGGGAAGAGCGCTAAAGAGATCAATGGTGACTCTGGGGCTGTTGCAACCCCCACTCCTGCCCAGCAATCCTCTGAAGTCAGACCCAAACAGCTGGGGCACAACTGAGAGGGACAAACACCAGCAAAGCCTGGAAGTCAGTCGCAATAAGAGAACTCCATTTCAGGATACACCTGCCTGGGTCATCTCCCATGAGTACACAGCTGGAGAAGAGGCAATTCCTCACCTTCCCCCAGAGAGTATCTCCCTAACCTTATGAGGGGGGGTGCAGCCCCACTCATCCCAACTGCCCCTCCTCCTTCACTGCTCCAGACACTGGAAAGAGAGTGAAAGAGACAGAGGTTCTGGAGGAAATAGCAGAGCAGACAAGAGGAACAATTACAGAATCTGCCACAAGAAGGCAGGGGATTTTTTCCTATTCTTTTTTTTTTTTTTTTTTTTTTTTAGTTGGAGTCTCACTCTGTTGCCCAGACTGGAGTGCAGTGGCACACTCCCAGCCACCACAGCCTGGACCTGCTGGGCTCCGGCGATCCTTCCGCCTTCCAAGTAGCTGGAACTACTGGCGTATGCTACCACACCCGGCTAATTTTTTTATTTTTATTGTAGAGATGAGGTCTCACCAAGTTGCCCAGGCTAGTCTCAAACCCACGGGCTCAGGCAATCCACTCACCTCATCCTCCCAAAGCGCGGGATTACAGGCTGAGCCACCGAGCCCGGCTTTTTTCCTATTTCTAAATTTTTAATTTATTTTTATTTTTCAAAAAATTTTTTGCCGATTCTTAGTTCATCTATTTTTAAAAATATTTTTCCTTTGAGCATACATGTATATTTGAGGGTTTGATCTGCATCTACCCAATTTTTTTCTTGTTTTCTTTTCTTTTTCTTTCTTCTTTTGTTTTTTGTTTTCTGTTTATGTGTGTATGTTAATGACCGAGTGTTCATCTTTCAGGTATTTTTGGTTAGTGGTGGTTTGTTTTTGTTCTTTTTTAATTTAATTTTATTTAGTTTAAGGTGTGTGTGAATATATGTGTGAGGGTGCAATCTGAATTTTTTTCTTTTGATTTTTTTTTCTGGTCTTTCTCTTTTTCTTCTCCATTCATTTTGTGCTAGGTATGTGTGTGCATGTTAAGATTTCCTGGTGTGTTTTTTGTTGTTGTTCTTTGCTTTGTTTCACTTTGTTCTTATTTCAGTTTGTTTTGGGGTCTTGTGTATGTCTGTGTGTGTGTGTTCAATGGTTTTTTGCTTTGGTTTCTGCTTTCATTGTCCTGTGTTTTTTTTCTTTTTTAAAAAATTCTTGTCCATCTTATTTTATTATACTTTCTCTGTTCTCCTCATTGCTGTCACTGTATCTTGGACTCAGAGGGTACACACACATACCCATTTCATCATCATATAGAGTGGTAGGGAGGAGTGGGTCTCAGGGAACACATACCACAATCAGTGAACATTTTAATTTGCAAGTAGTTTCTGAATCCTAACTCTCCATCCCCTACCTTATTCAACTTTCAAAACTACAAGAGACAGCAAAGCCTCCCACCCATAGTCCTGTTTCAAAATAGAACAAATCCAGAGCCTGGATCAGGGAAGAACAGAGGACTGAGCAAACATCAGAAATGAAAACCTCTCCCACTGACACTGAATAATGGAACTAAAGAGATAAGCAAGAGCTCTGTCACAAATGAGGAAAAACCAACAAAAGACCACATGTAATTTCAAATGTAACAAAGAGAAAACTCCTGAAAAATTAGACCTTGGAGCCTAAACAATGGAAGTCACCAACGACTGGCCCCAGAATACAACAGGGATTGGGGGATGGATGGAAAGAGAGAATAAGACTAAAGAAACACAAGATGCAACACTGAAAGAACTTAGAGATTTTGGCAATAAAAAATTTCATCCAGGAAATAAATAACAATATGACAAGAATGGAATGCAGAATTAATCTAACAGAAGAAAAAGTCTCAGAACATGAATACCAGCACATGGAATTAACCTGATCTGTAAAAAACATAGAAAGAAAATTAAGAATGAAAGAATAAAGTCTACAGGAGATGTGCAATTATATCAAGAGACTGAACTTATGCCTGATTGGTATCCCAGAAGAAGAAAAGGAAATGGATAACACCTTGGAGCAAGTATTCCAGGAGGTAATCTAAGAAAACTTTCCCCATCTCACCAGAGATGTGACCAGTCAAACACAAGAAATACAGAGAACCCCCCACAAGACTTCAAATGAGAAGACCAACCCCTAGGTACATAGTAATTTGCCTACACAAAATAGACACAAAAGAAAAAATCCTAAAGGCAGCAAGAGATAAAGGTCAGACTACCTACTGGGGAAAACCAATCAGAATAACAGCAGACCTATTGGCAGAAACACTACAAGCAAGAAAGGACTGGAGCCCAATATTCAAAGTCCTCAAAGATAAACAGCTTCAACCAAGAATGTCCTACCCAGCCAAGCTCAGTTTCATCAGTGATGGAGAATTAAAATCCTTTCCAGACATCCAATTCCTAAGAGATTATGCAGCTTTCAGACCAGTTTTACAGGAGACACTTAAAAGATATTAAGCACAGAAGAAAGAAAAAAAGAATGACCACATTCTTCCCAAGAGAACAGCAGAGCACAGAATCAACAGAAAAAGAATCACAATAACAAACTTGAAAATACACACATACATCAACCCCAAAGCCAAAAGAAAACAAGCAAAGAAAAAACTTTATAAGAACCTCATGACAGGGATAAACAATCACATTTCAATAATCAGCCTGAATGTGAATGGGCTAAATGCACCCCTGAAAAGACACAGAGTGACAAACTGGATAAGTAACCTTGACACAGTTATTTGCTGCATCCAGGAACCTCATCTCACCACAGGGGATGCACACACAAACTCAAAGTTAAAGGATGAAAAACAAGTTTCAAGGCAAAAAATATCACAAAAAAAGGTAGGAGTCACAATCTTAATATCAGACAAAACAATCTTTAAGCTATCAAAAATTTAAAAATATACAAAAAGATACTACATAATTACAAAAGTCCAATATCCCTTATGAAAATAGATGCAAAAATCCTCAAGAAGATTCTAGCATATGGGTTCCAAAGACACATTTCAAAAATCATCCACCATGACCAAGCAAACTTCATCCACAGGCTGCAGGGCTGGTTCAACATTCACAAGACCAAAGTAATCAAATATATGAACAGATGTAAAAACAAGAACCACATGATTATATCATTAGATGCAGAAAAATCTTTTAATAAAATCCAGCATCCTTCTTGATAAAAATCCTCAAACATCTAGATATAGAAGGAACATACCACAAAATAGCGCCATCTACGATAAACCCACAGCTAACATATTGCTAAATGGACAGAAACTGGAAACATTTCCCCTGAAACTGGAACAAGACAAGAATCAGGGGTATCCAGATAGAAAAAGAGGAAGTCAAATTATCCCTCTTTGCTAATAATATGATCCTATACCTTGAAAATCAAAAATAATCTGTCAAAAACCTACTTGTACTAATAAAGGACTTTGGCAAAGTCTCAGGGTACAAAATAAATGTGCAAAAGACAGTTGAATTCTTATACATCAACAACAAACAGTCAGAGAACTAAATAAAAAGCACAATCCCATTCACAGTAGCCACAAAAAAACAAAATAAAACAAAACAAAAACCTTGGCATCTTCCTAACCAGAGAAATGAAAGACCTTTACAATGAGACTACAAATCACTGCTCAAAGAAATCCAAGAAGACACAAACAAATGGAAAAATAGTCCATGCTCATGGATAGGAAGAATCAACATTGTTAAGATGTCCATCCTATCAAAGGCAATCTACAAATTCAGTACAATACCCATTAAATTACCAACATCATTCTTCTCAGACTTGGAAATGACAATATAGAAATTCTTATGGAGACATAAACGACCATGGAGAACCAAAACAATCCTTAGCAAAAGAAACAAAGCAGGAGGTATCACACTTCCAGAATTCAAACTTTACTATAAGGGTACAATAATTAAAACAGCCTGGTATTGGTACAAGAACAGGCATATAGACCAATGGAACAATATAGAGATTCCAGAAGCAAAGACTCAATTTCTCAACCAACTCATCTTCAACAAAGTCTCCACCACCCACCACTGGGGAGAGGACAATCTATTCAGTAAATGGTGCTGGGAAAACTGGCTGATCACATGCAGAAGATTGAAACAGGACCCCCACCTATCACCATGCACAAAAATTAATTCTAAATGGATCAAGACCTAAACGTAAAACATCAAACTATAAGAATCTTAGAAAATGCAGGAGACAGCCTTATGGAAATTGGAACTGGCAATCAATTCCTGATCAAAACCCTAAGTGCCCATACTATAAGAAATAAGATAGACAAGTTAGACAAGTGGGACCTCATCAAACTGATGAGCTTCTGTAAAGCAAAAGAAAACATCAAGAGATCAGGGAGACAGCCCACAGATTGGGAAAAAATATTTGCCAACTCTTTATCTGACAAAGGCCTAACATTCAGGATTTACAAGGAACTCAAATGTGCTGAAAGGAAAAAAACAGCCCCATTAAAAAGTGGGGAAAAGACATGAATAAACACTTCTCAAAAGAAGATATATGGGCAGCCACAGACAGTGTGGTGATTTCTGAATGAACTAGAAATTGACATTCCAGATGACTCAGCAATCCCCCATTGGGAATATACCCAGAGGAACTCAAATCATTCTACAAAAAAGATCCCTGCACATGCATGCTTGCTGCAACTCTATTCATAATAGCAAAACATGGAACCAACCATGCTGCCCATTAAAACTGGACTGGATTAAAAAAATTTGGTACATATACACAGTGGAATATTATGCAGTCATAAAGAAGGTCAAACATATGGACTTCGCAGCAACTTGGATGAATTTAGAGTTGATCATACTCGGTAATCTATCACAGAAACAAAGAACAGAGTACCGTATGTTCTCATTCATCAGCGGACCTTGAACAATCATCATAATACTATAAGAAAGGGATTGGAGCCGGGCTCGGTGGCTCAGCCTGTAATCCAGCGCATTTGGGAGGCTGAGGTGAGTGGATTGTCTGAGCCCGCGGGTTCGAGACCCACCTAGGCAACTTGGCGAGACCTCATCTCTATAAATCAAAAACTAGCCGGGCATGGTAGCGCGCGCCTGTAGTTCCAGCCGGGAGCGGCCACTGCACTCCAATCTGGGTGACTGAGTGAGACTCCAACTCAAAAAAAAAAAAAAAAAAAAAGAAAGTGATTGGCAGTAATAGGAAACTGCCAAGGGAGGGGGAGGGGATTGGCCGTTGAGGGAAACTGCCAGGGGAGGGAGGGGCACACCTCACCAACAAGGGTAGCTACAAAATAAACATTTGTCTACCTAACCCTGAATTGTACCCCACATCTTTAAAATTAAAAAATTTAAAAAATAAAAATAAAAACATCAGCTGGGTGGGGTGATGCCTGCCTATAGTCCTAGCTTCCCAGGAGGCTGAGGCAGAAGGATTGTCTGAGTCCAGCAGGTTGAGGCTGAGGTAACCATGATGGTGCCACTGCATTCCAGCCTTAGCAACAGAGTAAGACTCATACTCAAAAAAAAAAAAAAAAAACCCCACCAAGATAGTGTAGTATTGGCGAAAGAATAGACAAAAAGATCAGTGGAACAGAATAATGAGCCCAGACTCACATCAATATAGCCTACTGATCGTTGACAATAAAGCAAAAGTAATACAATTAAGCTAAAAGTATATTTTTCTACAAAAGGTTCTGGAAGAACTAGACATCTACATGCAAATCCCCTAAAAAATAACATAGGAGAAAATCTAGATAATGTTGGATTTTTGTTTGTTTGTTTTTTGAATGGGGGTCTTACTCTCTCAGCCAGGCTGGAGTGCACTGGTACCATCACAGCTCACTGCAGCCTAGAGTTCTTGGGCTGAGGCAATCTTCCTGCCTCAGCCTCCTGAGTAGCTGGGACTACAGGCACATGTCACCACGATCAGATAATTTACTTTGATTTTGTGTAGAGAAGAGTTTTCACTGTGTTGCTAGGCTAGGCTCTAGCAATTTTCTTCCCTTGGCTACCCAAAGTGCTGGGATAACAGGTGTGAGCCACTGAGTCTGGCCTGCGATAGCATTTTAGATATAGTATGAAAGACATAATCCATGACAAAAATAATTGATAATCTGTACTTTAAAATTAGAAATGTGTCCTCTGCAAAGAACAATGCCAAAAGAATGAAAAGATGAATCACAGACTGGGAGAAAATATTTGCAAAAAACTTATCTGAAAAATAAAGTGTAACCAAATTATGCAAATAACTCTTAAAATTCAACTGTAAGCCTGGCTCAGTGGCTCAGCCTGTAATCCCGCGCCTTGGGAGACTGAGGTGAGTGGAATGCCTGAGCCCACGGATTCGAGACCCGCCTGGGCAACTTGGCAAGACCTCATCTCTACAATAAATCAAAAAATTAGCCGGGCGTGGTAGCGCGCGCCTGTAGTTCCAGCTACTTGGAAGGCTGAGGCGGATGTATCGCCGGAGCCCAGTAGGTCGAGGCTGTGGTGACCGGGAGCAGCCACTGCACTCCAGTCTGGGTGACAGAGTGAGACTCCAACTCAAAAATAAATAAATTAATTAATTGATTTAATTTAATTAAAAATTCAACTATAAGAAAATAAATAACTCTGAATTTAAAATGAGCCAAAGACCTTAACAGAAAATTCATCAAAGAAGATGTACAAATTGCAAATAGGCATGTGAAAAGATACTCCAGATTATATCGCATTAAAGAAATGCAAATCAAAGCAACAATAGATACAACTATAGAGCTATTAAAATGACCAAAATCCTCAATAGTGAAATCCTCAACGTTGACAACACTGAAGGCTAGTGGAGATGTAGAACAACAGAAACTCTCATTTGTTGTTTGTGGGAATACAAAATAGTGCAGCTACTTCGAAAGACAGATTGGTAGTTTCTTAGAAAACTAAATATATTCTAGGCTGGGCTTGGTGGTTCAGCCTGTGATCCCAGCACTTTGGGAGGCCAAGGCGAGTGGATTGCCTGAGCCCACAGGTTCGAGACCAGCCTGAAAACTTGGTGAGCCCTAGACTCTACAATAAATAAAAAATTAGCAGGGTGTGGTAGTGTGCGTCTGTAGCTCCAGCTACTTGAAAGGCTGAGGCGAAAGAATCACTGGAACCCAGCTGGTGGACGCAGGGGTGGTTGTGAATGTGCCACTGCACTCCAGCCTGGGAGATGGAGTGAGACTCCAACTCAAAAAAAAAAAGAAAAGAAAAAGAAAACTCAATATATTCTTACCATAAGATCAAGCAATCATACTCCTTGGTATTTACCTAAAAGAGCTGAAAACATGTCCACATGAAAACCTGCATACAGATGTTTATAGAAGCTTTATTTGTAATTGCCAAAACTTGAAAGCAACCATAATGGGTACATTATGTAGTATATTCAGAAAGTGTAATGTTGTTTAGTTCTAAAGAAATGAACTATCGTTATACTTTATGAGATTTTAAAGACACAAAGGAAACTTGAACATATTACCAAGTAGGAGAAGTCCATCTGCAAAGGCCACATATTGTATAATTTTGACTATGTGACATCTTGGAAAAGATAAAACTATGGAGTTAGTGAAAAACTCAGTGATTACTTGGGGTCGAGGGAAGGAAGAATGAGTAAGCAGAGAACCGATAATTTTTAGGGCAGTAAAATTATTCTGTGTGATATTGTAATAGTGGATATATCATTATACCTTAGTCCAACTTCATAGAATATTTAACACCATAATTCAACCCTAATGTAAACTACAATGTAATGTAAACTGTGAGTGATAATAATAGATCATCATCAGTTTATTAGTGGTAACAAATATACCACTCTGGGTCAAGATTTTGAAGTGAAAGGTGTCCGGCCGTGCTTGTGTGGGGTGTGAGGGGATATGGGAAATCTCTGTTCCTTCTGCTCAATTTTGCTGTAAACTTCTTGCAAAATAAGATATTCAAAAGAGAGGAATGTGGTAAGTGGTATTATAAGGGTCTGTATAATACTAAGGTTTCTCTTCAGCTCTGTAAAGTTATGTGCAAAATACCAAGGAAGCATCTTGTTATAATTCTACTTGGGAATTTAGGAAAAATTTCACCAAAAAGATACATTGTGAGGTGAGTCGGTTAAGGCTAAGTAGTAATTTGTCACTCATCAAGGAGGATACAAGGAATTAAAGGCATAAGAACAAAATGGTGAAAGAACATTGCACGTGTAAAAGACCTGGAAAAAAAAATCATAGGGACTGCAGCTTTAAGAGTTATGGTGTTTGGTGGGGGGTGAGGGAGAAGAGTTATGGTGTTTTGGGAAAATATATTTCTTTGACAAAGAGTCACAGTGAGCAGAGCTCACAATACTTTTAGGGGCCCACAGAATATCTTAATTTTTTTTAATTAGAAGGAAAAGAAGACCTCTTAGGTCTATGAAAATGTTTTAATATACAACATTAACATGCTTCTCTTTATAAAAATGGAGAAGGAAAATATTTTTGAGTATTTCTCTAGTTCTCATTTTAGTTATTCTATTTCTCATCCATTTCAGCACTGTCTGAAAAATAGTGAGGTTGTGAAGGACTTTAAGTTATTGAAGGACTTAAATATACATAAATAATTGAGCAACTTTTCTGATTTAATAACTTGTGTTTAATTTATTAATTAGTAAATACTAACATACTAAATATACATGAGAGTTAAAAGAGAAATCTAAATCGGTTTATATAAATCTTTCAATTTACTTGGTAATGTGCTGAAAGCTGATACTAGCTCAAGTTTATGCAACTTTCTTCTCTAATGAAAGCAAAGATTATACATTTTGTGTTGATCACACATGCCCTTAAGTTGTGCTTTGAAAACATTAACACTTTCAAAATGTATGTGTGAAGTGCAGAATTTTGCCATTTTGTTATTGGTTTCTGTGCTACCTTTTATGAAGAAGCTCATTATTTTGAAACAACTTTCCACACTTCCATCACACTTAAAATCTCTCTTCCTGTCCTCATCTTTCAACAGCAAAACCAACAAACCACATCAGAGCTGGTCCTAAGAATATAGTAAGTAGATAATAATGTATATCGAAGGGGTTTTCTATGGGTCCTGGAATGACTTCTTAATGCATACACACATGCACACACATAGCATACACACACATACATACACACACATGTACACACTCACTCATACTCCTCTAATCATTATGGCAACAGAGCTTCATTCCTTTTGGCCAAGATATTGTCTCCAAATAAAATGAACATACAACTCTAAATGGAAAATATTCAGCCTCAAATGTACTTCTCATTCCACTGAGGAAAGAATGAAGAGAGACTGAAGGCAGTGGATAATGGAAAAACTGAATGTAAAAAAAGAACAAATTGAAAAATATAAAGGCATACTAGGAGACTTTAATCTTTTTCAAAGTTTCCTTGTACTTGATCCTAAGATAATGTCAGATGTCTTAGTCCATTGAGGCTGTTGCAACAAAATACTACAAATGGGATAGCTAATAAACAACAGAAATGTATTTCCTACAGTTCTGGAATCTGGGAAGTCTAAGATTAAGAAACTGGCAGGTGCCGGGCTCGGTGGCTCAGCCCGTAATCCCGCACCTTGGGAGGCTGAGGTGAGTGGATTGCTGAGCCCGTGAGTTCGAGACCCGCCTGGGTGACTTGGCGAGACCTCATTTCTACAATAAATCAAAAAATCAGCCGGGCGTGGTAGCGCGCGCCTGTAGTTCCAACTACTTGGAAGGCTGAGGCGGAAGGATGGCCGGAGCCCAGCAGCCTGAGGCTGCAGTGACCGGGAGTGGCCACTGCACTCCAGTCTGGGCGACAGAGTGAGACTCCCACTCAAAAAAAAAAAAAAAAAAAAAGGAAACTGGCAGGTTTGGTGACTAGAGAGGGTACCTGTTTTCCAGTTCATAGATGGTAACTTCTTGCTGTTTCCTCAGATAGTGGGAGGGACAAACACACTTTCTCAGGCCTATTTCACAAAGGCCTCAGGTTTGGTTTTTGTATACTAGCTTGTTTGTGTGTTTGTTTATTTGTTTGTTTTCATTAGCCCTCATAGCCTAATCACCTTCCAAAGGCCCTCATCTCTTAATTCTATAACATTTGGGATTAGGTTTCAATATACAAATTTTGGGTGGACGCATTAACATTATAGCATTATATACTTGTATATACATATGTACACACATATTCCATTGACATATGTATATAAATTTGCATATACACATGCATAGTCATCATGTATTATGTAACATACACAACAAAACCAAATCTGTTCACACAGTCACCACATGGAGTGTGACTGTCCCACTAATGGAGTATCCATTCTTAAATATGAAGTAGTAAATAAAGAAAAAAGAAAAGATGTTGGAGCCGGTGGAGATTTGTGTTTTACCCAAACCCCTGCTGATTCTCCACTGTGCTTGGTCCTTGTTCTTTTTACCTCTCATTACCACTCTGGTCCAAAGGAAGGGCAGAGTGTGTCCAAGGCTTGCATTAACCTCATTACCTCCTAATTGTTTGCACCCTTTCCTACCTTGACAGCAATTCAACAGCACATTTCTCTCTGAAAATGCTGTTAGACAAAGCATTCCTGTAACTCAGAGTCTGGTTTTCAAGGCAGGACTATCAGCATTAACCCTTACTTTACACTAGGGGAGAAGAAGTGGGAATTGGGGTTTTGTGGAAACCCTCATGTTGACCTAGCAGGAGAGACTGTTGAGGCTTTATGCTTTCCCATAGCAGAGACATCCCTCAGACTCTCTAAGCTATTGTGTGTGTTATTAAGCACTGACCCTATGTGATAACTGTATTTTATTTATCTTCATTCATGGATTTGAAGTCGTTTATGGAAACCTTAATATGGCTAATTTATTTATGAATTTACATTTATCCAGGGTTGAAATTGAGTTTCTGAATTTTTTTACTATTTGACAATCATTTATTTTCTAATCACCTCCCCCCCCTTTATTTTGAGTTGGAGTTTTACTTTGATGCTCACAGCTCACTGCAACCTCAACGTGTTGGACTCAAGCAATTCTTCCACCTCAGCCTCCTGAGTAGCTGGGACTACAGATGCACCACCAAGCCCAGCTAATTTTTCTTTTTTTTTTTAGAGACAAGATTTCACCATGTTGCCCAGGCTGATTTTGAACTCCTGGAGTCAAGTAATACACTTTCTTGGCCTCCCAAAGTGCTGGGATTATACTCGTGAGCCACTACTCCTGGTCTGGTTTCATACTTTTTAAATTTTCTTGGTCCACTCAACCTCCAAGACAGAAAAATAAAGATGGAAAGAAGGACTATTTTTCATTTTCCTGACAGAGTGAGTGTATGAAAAAATGAGTGAGCAAATGACATCATTCCCATTTTCTTGGAACACTTTTCAAACTTGCCTGATCCTTTGAATCATCTATGACAATTGCTAATACTGCCGACCCCAGCATCCTCCCCTGCCACAAAACATCAAAACAAGTAAATTATAACCCCCAGGGATGAGACTAGATTTCTGTGTTTTGCTTTGTTTTGATTTCAAAAATGCATTGCAGGTGATTTTTAAATCAAGAAGATGTGGAAAACTGCTCTAATCCAAAGGAGGGAGTGCTGCTTAAATTTTTCACATATGATAAGGCAATTTTTGAAGTACTATATATGTATTTTAAACTAGCCCAGAGCTAACAAATGCAGTTCTTATTTCATTTAACTTTGTGGGGAGGGAGTTTGGAAGAAAATAACTGAAATATCTAAAACTGGTGCCGAAATTTGTTTCTGAACCCTATTGGCGGAGACATGGGGATAAAAGTGGGCTCTTCTCTTGATGCCCAAGTTTAGACACTGCCATAAGGGAGTGATGGACTCTGTAGAATGGTTTGTAAAGAGCTCCTTCAGAGACTATGAGAGGTCACCTGGTAGAAGACTTGAACAGAAGAAATAGATAAGGAAGATGGCATGTGTTGTGCTACTGTAGTCACTGCTTCACCTACAGCACTTCAGGGAACTTAAAGAATTTTCTTGATAGGGGAATATTTGAAAATGACATGCTTTTGAAAAAAACTGGAGCTGCCTTCACAAGACACTGAACTATGATGATTGGATGTAGCCAGAAGCTTTATGAGGAGAGAAGCAATCCTGGATGGACACCAGATTCACCATACGTTTTTTCTAAGAATTTCTTGAAACTGTCACCATTAACAGCCCAGGCTATTCCAGGAAGTTACTGCCAAGAAAAGTGAGATAAGCTGCTGAGAGTAGCCCCCTGGGATTTTGAGCATCTGCCAACTGCCAAGGAGTGATCGCTAGAAGATTCCAGTGTATTGCATCCCTGAGCCACTGGCAGGAACCCTTAAACGAAAACGTCAGACCGTAATGGTATTAACTGACTGGCACTATCTGGTCGCTCCCATATTATCCCAAGTGCTAATAATTCTGGACATCATGGAGAAATTAAGATTAAAGACAAACCTCACATCCCGCATATTTCCACCCATTCAACAATACATATCATTCTGCATTCATCAAATAATCATAGAGCCCCTAACAGATGCTGTAAGAACATTTTTGGGTGCTGGAGATAGAGTAGCATAAAGTAAGTGGATAGCTACCTTTGTTTGTTTGTTTTACCAAAGTTGGGCTTCTTCCAAACAAGTATAAGCACAGACAGTGGGAAGTGATTATTAATATGGACTACTTACCTGGAAGTAGATAAGGAAAAAAGTTGAGCCATGGGCGTGAACAATTGTTAGAGAGAAAAAAAAAAGACAGTTTTAGGACCAATAACATGTAGGTTTTGTGGGATGAGGGAATTAGATTAATGAACAGAAGGTGGCGGTCAGTGAGTGGGATCCTTGGGAGTTGTAAATTTATAATGATAAATAAGAATGTGACCACAGTTGAGAGAGGTGTGATGTGGAAATTTTACTGAAAGCAAAATTTACTGGTAGCACATGTCAGAATACCAACATTCATAGGACAACAAGTCATGGCAATTTGGCTGATTTACCAGTTGTCACCTAGTTTGGAGCAAGACGCCAAAAAATAAGTAACTGGAAAAGCAATGAGAAGAAAGTAAGGAAGGCTAGCTAGGAATGGCAACTTAGTGTAAGGGATTCCTAATTTCCCCCAATACTGGGTAGAAGAAAGCTCTGAGAAACAGCATAGTGTAATAAGGAGTGCATGACTTGTTTGCAAAATGGACGTGCACATAATATTTTTCTAAGGCACATGAAGTTGAAATAAAATAGCAAATGTCAAATATGTGGTGCACATCAGGTAGTCAATACATATCAGCTCTCTTCTTCACCTGCTCTTCTTAGATAGAGTTTGTATTTGTATTTTAAGATTATTTTACTTATAAAAATACAGAGACAAATGTTTCTGAGAATCCATATCTTTCCATTTCTGTGCAACTCTTGCTTAGCCACTCATTTGACTGAATCTTTAGAATTAAGTAAGTTAATCTTTTGGCTTCCTTTTAAAAAGTTCTTCTGTCTTTAAATAAGATATTTTTCAACAGAATGTTGAATGTAAGAAGCCTGACTACACAAATGAGAAAATTGTGCATGATTCCATCTATATGAAATTCCAAAACAGGCTAAGCTAATCTATGATGAAAAAATACAAGAATAGAAGCTGCTTTTGAGGTGGAGTTGGAGAATGCATCATAGACACAGGAGCACAAGATAACTTTCTGGATGACAGGAATGTGATAGTAATGTTCTATATCTTGATAGGGTTTGGATTGCAGAACTCAGTCAATGTACATTTGAGATTTGTTCATTTCATTGTGTATAAATCAACAGAAAAACTGTAAACAAATATTGACCGGTAGTTAGTGATATACATGATGAAGTAATTAAGAGAAAACTGATGTTAATAACTTACTTTAAGTGCATCCAGAAGAAAGTTTGTATTGATGAATGATAGTAGAAGGGTATATAGATATGTGAGAAAAACATTTATATTAGAAATTCATTGATAAAATCTAGGTAGTGGATATACAGGAATCCACTGTAAAATTCTTCCGACTTTTCTGTATATTGGAACATTTTCATAATGAAATGATAGGAAAAATAAGATATCTTTTCATTTATCCTTTCCCGGTTTTTATCTCAATTCCTATGAAAATGCTGACATTCATCCTTTACAGTTCTTGCCAATGAACATTTTAGAAATGGTTACATCCAAGGATGAAACAAATGCATTTTCATCAATAGAGAAACATATGTTAAGCCCTTAGGTAGTGCGTGTGAAAAAACATTTAACATCGCAGGGCTTCCTGTCACTTCCCAATAGTTGTCAGCCTGTCAACTCCACATCCCAGGTGCTCAGCAAACTGTAATTTCCAGAGCTCTCCGGCTCAGGGCATAGAGATCTATACAGCTGACCTCACATAAATATTATAAAAATCTGCCTTCCATGAAAAGATAGGAAAAACTAAAAGGATCTGAAATTGCCAATATTTTAGTTGCTCAGGTGGTCAGGTTTCATGGCTCCCTTCAAGGCAATACATTTTTATAAATATAGAAACTCCTTGTCCTCAAACTATATTGTAAACTAAGGAGTCTTGGATTTCAAATAAACAAAATATTTTATGTGACAATCTCAGTTCCCAAAAGATGTTTTTTAAAGAGCTACTCTTAACTTTTAGAGATAAAAGAGGGAAAAAAATGTTGTGTGTCACCAGTCTGTATTTTTTTCACTCCTTGAAATAATGTTCACTCAAACCTTTTCTAGTTTTCTTCCATGTTTTTTCTGATCTTTTACTTCTGGGATGCTCTGAGTCTCAGTTTGGGGACCTCTTCCTTTTCCTGTTTGCATTCACACTTAAGGTGATTGCATTTAGATTCATAACATTTTAAATGTCATCAATGTACTCATGATGAATATATATCTATATTTTACCCCAGACCTTTCTACTGATTTCCAGACATGCATATTCAACTGCTTACTCAGTATGTCCAATTTCATGTCCAATAGACATCTCAGCGTTAATATTAAAACTAATGTATTCATCTGTTTTGTATTACTATAAAGGAATAGCTGAGACTGGGTAATTTATAAAGAAAATAGATTTATTTTGGTTCATGGTTCTGCACCCTGTACTGAGAAGCATAGTGCTGACATCTCTTTCTGTTGGAAGCCACAGGAAGCTTACTATTAGGGTAGAAGGCAAACAGAAAGTAGTCGTTACTCAGTAAGAGCAGATGCAAGAGAGAAAGAAGGAGGTGCCAGGCTCTTTTAAACACCTCTCATGTGAGCTAAGAGAGCTAATTGAGCGATAACTCACTCATGACTTTGAGTGAGTGGCACCAAGTCATTTGTTAGGGATTCGTCCCCATGACTCAAACACCTGCCACTAGGCCTCACCTCACTCAACACTGAGAATCACATTTCAACTCGAGATTTGGAGGGAAAAACATCCAAACTATATCAATTAAACTCCTGATCTTTCCTACAAGATCTACTTCTCCTAAAGCTTATTCTCTACTTAATTTAGGAGCAATGTCCACCCTTGCAGATAGTCACACAAAAGCTTTTGGAATCATCTTCAACTCTTTTCACTCTTTTACATCTCACATCTAATTTGTTAATCAATTCTGGCAACTTCGCCTTCTAACTATAAGTAGCGTCCAACCACTTCTCATACTCTCTATTGCGATTGGCTTGGTTTGAACCATCATGATTTCCTGGGCAAATTATTACAGCCTCCTACACTGAACTCCCTGCTTCTACCTCTCACCAACCCCGCCCCACCCCCAATCTTCCAACTATTTACAATTTAACAATCAGAATTGCCTTGTTAAAAAATATGAGTAGAAGTATCTCGCTCTTCTGCTCAGAATACTCCAGTAGGTTATCCCTTTTTATGCAAAGAAAAATCTAAAATCATCCCCCCAAAAGCCTACAAAGCACACACAAATCGGTCTCCCGTTCTCACCTATTTTCCTATGACCCTTCCCCTCTCTCACTCAGCTCCACCTACACTGTACTCATTCTTGAACTTTCCTTCTCAGTGTCTTCACTGCACACCAGTTATGTCCTCTGTTTGGAACTCTCCTCATTCACAAAGCTTGTTCTCTCACTTCCTTCAGATCTTTGCTCAAATGTCTTTGTAGCAGTTAGGAAGTCTTCCTGAGCTATATATACCACTTAAAAATACTTGCATCTACCGACTCCCTCAACACTCTGTACTCCCTCCTTTGCTTTAATTTTCTCTGTGGTACTCATCACCATCATCTAACGTCTTATGGGCATGTGTGTGTATGCATGTATTTTTTTTTATTTTTTTATAATCAGTAGTTTTTATTATCGTATTGTGGGATACAGTTAAGGATTAGGTATACAGATATGCTTCGTTCAGACACTCTTGGTGATAAGAGGTAGACACCTCGTCCCCAGACAGATATTGAGTATCATTAATCCCATACCCCCTCCCCTCCCCTCCCCGTAATTTCCCACCACTGTCAGTCATTTTCTTATAGTATTACGTTGGATGTTCAAGGTTCACTATATGAGTGAGAACATGTGATACTCCGATCTTTGTTTCTGTGAGAGGTCACTCAGTATT
>CAUYQG010115206.1:0-17385 GCA_963574415.1 Tarsius wallacei | reverse complement strand
ACCACGCCCGGCTAATTTTTGATTTATTGTAGAGATGAGGTCTCGCTTGCCCAGGCGGGTCTCGAACCCGCGGGCTCAGGCAATCCACTCACCTCAGCCTCCCAAGGCACGGGATTACAGGCTGAGCCACCGAGCCCGGCGGTTGGTCTTTCAGTGAGTCATCTTGTTAGCATAAACAATCTAGGGGCCCACCCAACTCACCTCATTAGCATAAACCATCCCAAGTGATCTGAGGGCCCACAGTGAATAAGAAAGACACCACTGGCCAAGAAGTGGCTCAAGCCTATAATCCCAGCACTTTGGGAGGCCAAGATGAGAGGATTGCCTGAGCTCAGGGGTTCAAGACCAGCCTGGGCAACTTGGTGAGACCTCGTCTCTACAATAAATCAAAAAATTAGCTGGGCGTGGTGGCACATGGCTGTAGTCCCAGTTACTTGGAAGACTGAAGCCCAGCCGGTATGATTTTTTTTTAAATCCCATTTTAATTAGAGATGCAGACTGGAGTATGTATAGGTGCATTGGCTGTGTTTGCTTTGCCTTGAAATACTTCAACAGCCGGGCTCAGTGGCTCAGCCTGTAATCCCACGCCTTGGGAGGCCGAGATGAGTGGACTGCCTGAGCCCGCGGGTTCGAGACCTGCCTGGGCAACTTGGCGAGACCTCATCTCTACAATAAATCAAAAAATCAGCCGGGCGTGGTAGCGCATGCCTGTAATTTCGACTGCTCCCAAGGCTGAGGTGGAAGGATCACCGGAGCCCAGCAGGTCGAGGCTGCGGTGGCCGGGAGAGGCCGGCCACTGCACTCCAGTCTGGGTGACAGAGTGAGACTCCAACTCAAAAAAAAAAAAAAGTTGGAGTATACTTTGTGTAAGTAAAAGCCAACCATTCTTCCCCACATACCTGAGCGTTTCTTTCAAGCCCAAGTAATTGGTCTAGTGACTCTTTTAAAATGAAGACTTTTCTCAGGGGTCCATACATGTTCTTCACTTCCTTTAGTGAGATAACTCCACACGCCATGTGTTTTTCCTAAACAATTGCATTTACCCCTGATATATTCCAAAGTTACACTGTCATTCAACAAAATCTTTATTGAGGGTGTATTCATCTATAGTAAGCATGAAAAAGACACGGTCCCTGACCCATCTCAAAGATTGGTGCCACCACCCTCTACCACTCTGTCAGAAGGCAAGGGATAATTCTGAACTTCTTTTCCCCCATCCCCTTACATGATGTTACTTGCCAGATTCTGTCCGTCATACATATCTTTTGTATCTCTCTTCTGTGGACATCGTTTTTGCTCAAGCCTTTATCACCTCTTCCCACAGTCTTTGTCATAAGATCCACACTGGGTTCCGTGCCTTCCGTCTCACTGCTCTCCACAACTGGCCTCTGGTGCTCCTTCTGAGTCTCAAATGTGACAATGACTCTTCCAAAAGTTAAAGTTTGCCTCTCCCTAATTTACAGAAAAGGTGTTTTAATCTATCATTCTGATATACAAGATCTTTGGTGAGCTGTCTAGTTCCATATTCAACTCAAATCTCCTTTTTCTCTTCTCCCATCTATTCTAAAGTGTACCACACATCTTACTTTGCTCAAACAAGTCATCCTTTTTCACACTGCCAAGCTTGTGCACATACTGTTTCCTCCACCTAGAATGTGCTCCCCCTTTCTCTGAAGGCTGGTTAATGTTTTTTCTTTTCACTGTTATCCCTACCTATCCCCACCTCTATTTCCACTATTCCCACTTCAAAACCCACATCAAACATCTCTTCTGTGAAGCTTTTCCTTGCCTCCACCAGTTTTCTCTTCTAGCATTTCCACAGGCCTCTACAGCATTTATGTTATAATATAATTATCTGTTCCAAACTACATACTGAGGTAAGTTATTTGGTATTCTAAGCCTCGGTGTCCTCATTAAAGCCAGTAACCTAGCAAAGACAGGCTTCCTTATCATC
The DNA here is from genome assembly GCA_963574415.1 of Tarsius wallacei. Lineage (NCBI taxonomy): Eukaryota > Metazoa > Chordata > Mammalia > Primates > Tarsiidae > Tarsius > Tarsius wallacei. The sequence goes on along the minus strand of CAUYQG010115206.1, from coordinate 15,431 downwards.
TCTTTGATTTCTTTTTTTCAGAGTAATTAAACTGTCTTAGAGTCCTCCAAATTTATTTCCTTATTTACTGTTTTAGATTCGAGGGTATATGTGCAGTTTTGTTACATGGGTATATTGTGTGGCGGTGAGGTTTGGGCTTCTACTGAGCCCATCCCCAAATGTTGAGCATGGTACCCCTGGGCAGTTTTTCAATCCTTTCCCTTCTCCCTCCACCTTTAGGAGTCCTCATCTTCTGTTCCTTCCAAATTTAATATTAATAAAATACAATGATAAAATGCAACTTTTAATTTATATGCCAGATTGATGTCACATTTGGAGTACATTCATGAACGTATCATGATCATGAGAGTGAATGCCTATGTAAGAGGTTAATGGAGAAAGTTAAAAAGACAATGACGACCATGGCAGAAGCAAGCATTTTCTTGTAGAATTCAGTTAGTTGGCAGTCGAAAAGTAAAAACAAGGGTGAGTGCAGTGTGGGCAATACCAGAGTTAGCAGAGCTTTAACTCAGGGATATTGAGACAGGATCTAATAACTATCTGAAATTGTGTGCAACCAGGAAGCCTCTTCTAGAACAATGGTTTTTGAAAGCTCAAGTCCTTGGGAACAGGTACTTTGCTCATCTCTTTACACTCAGAAACCAGCCTAGTGCCTGGTATACAATAAACACTCAAATATTTGGTGACTTAATAAACATGAATGAATGAATGAATGAAAAGAATAAAGGAAAAAAAATAAATTGAATATTGTATTTTCTGGATGTGCCTAAGGGCTGCCTGGGGCAGAGCTATAGGACCTCAACCCTCTGACTTCAACCATAGCAACTGTACTTTTTTCCATCTCACGTTTGGGCTTCATTCGTCTTCTCTGTCCATTAACTCCTGTTACCTTTACAAGTGCGTACAATCTCATACTTAACTGTCCCTTAAGTAATTTCATGCCCTCAAAGTTTCTTGAGGTATGAAATTACATCTTACGTAAGCATTACTTGACTAGGCAACTTTTTTTTTTTTTTTTGAGTTGGGGTCACACTCCATCACCCAGGCTGGGGTGCAGTGGCATACTCACGGTCACCCCAGTGTTGACCTGCTGGGTTTTGGCAATCCTTCTGCCTCAGCCTTCCAAATAGCCAGAACTAAAGGCACATGCTACCATGCCTGGCTAATTTTTGATTTATTGTAGAGATGAGGTCTTGCCAAGTTGCCAAGGCTGGTCTCGAAGCCATGGACTCAGACAATCCACTTGCCTTGGCCTCCCAAAGTGCTGGGATTACAGGCTGAGCCACTGAGCCTGACTGGCAACTTTCTTATAACCTGCACTTTCTTGTACATTGACTCCTCAGAGAAAATTTTGAATTTTCTTATGTTAGGCAACAAATGGACATTTTGTGCCATCACATTGTGTGAAGCCTAACAGGCAACAATTCAGCAACAGCAACAGCATCTCTATTTGAAGAGCAGTATTCATGCAACAGTTTGAATATATTTTGCATCTTATTCTACCATTCTTTTTAAAATTGTTTATTTAATTGAAAAATAAAAACTGTATATATTTGTCACGTACAACTTGTTGTCTAGAAATAGGTATACACTGCAAAATGGCTAAATCAAGCCAACAGATATTATCTCACATACTTTTTTTTATGGTGAGGACACTTACAATTTACTTTCTTAGCAATTTTCTTTTTTTTGAGTTGGAGTTCCATTCTGTCGCCCTGGCTGGAGTGCAGTAGCACGCTCACAGCCATTGCAGCTCGATCTGCTGAGTTCAGACAATCCTTCGGCCTAAGCCTTCCATGCAATTTTCAAGGATACAATTTTTTTTTTTTTTTGCTAAGTATAATCATTATGTTCTATAATAATCTCTTGGCACAGTGGCACACACCTATAGTCCCAACACTTGGGAGGCTAAGGTGTGAGGATCACTTGAGGCCCAGAGTTCAAAGCCAGCCAGGACAACATAGACCCCATCTCTAAAAAATATAAATATATATTTTAAAAATTAGCTGGGCATGGTGGCACACACCTATAGTACTAGCTACTCAGAAGGCTGAGGTGGGCAGATCCCTTGTACCCAGGAGCTCAAGGTTACACTTAGTTATGAACTGCACCCCAGCCTGAGCAATAGAGCTAGACCTTGTCTTGAAAAAAAAGAAAAAAAAATAGATCTCTTGAACTTACTCAGTTTAACCTGAATGAAACTTTGTACCCTTTGACCAATACCCACTCCCTCCAGACCCTAGTATAACTACCAGTATAACCACCATTCTACTCTCTGCTTCTATGAGTTCAACTTGTTAAGATTCCACATTCAAGTGAGATGATGTGGTATTTGTTTGCCTGTGCCTGACTGACTTCACTGAACGTAATGTCCTCCAAGTTCATCCATGCTGTCACAAATGACAAAATGTCTTCTTTCAAAAGCTGAATAAGGGCCAGGCATGGTGGCTCTCACCTATAATCCCAGCACTTTGGGAGGACAAGGCGAGAGGATTGCTTGAGCTCAGGGGTCTGAGACCAGACTGGGTAACATGGCAAGACCTCGACTCTACAATAAATCAAAAACTAGCCGGGTGTGGTAGCACGCGCCTGTAGTTCCGGCTACTTAGAAGGCTGAGGCGGAAAGATCGCTGGAGCCCAGCAGGTTGAGGCTACGGTGACCGGGAGCGTACCACTGCACTCCAGCCTGGGCGACAGGGTGAGACTCCAACTCAAAAAACAAAAACAAACAAAAAAATAAAAGCTGAATAGTATTCCATTGTACATATATACCACATTTTCTTTATTCATCTGTTGATGAACAGAGGTTGAGTCTATATCTTGGTCATTGTTAATAATGCTGCAGTAAACATGGGAGTGCAATATTTCCACGATATACAGACCTCCTTTGGAAAACGGTGCATGCGTTTCTTCTGAATATCTGTTAGCCTTCTGTATCCGCAGGTTCCATATCCATGGGTTCAACCAACCATGGATCAAAAATACTTTTTTAAAAGAAACATTAAAAAATACAATGACTAAAAAAAACCAAATTTTAAAATACAGTAGAAGAACTATTTATATCACATATATATTGTATTAGGTACTATAAGTAATCTGGAAATCTAGAGATGTTTTAACGTATATGGGGGATGTCATAGGTTACATGCAAATACAATGGCATTTTATATCAGGGGTGGGGCATCTGCAAATTTTGGTAATGGAGGTAGGGGGTCCTGGAACTAATACCCTGGAAATACTGAGTGACAACTGTTATATCCAGTAGTGGGAATGCTGGATCACATGGAAGCTATATTTTTAATTGTTTTGAGAAACCTCTATCCAGTTTTCCAAAATGGCTGTACTGTCATTCTTTTAATTAGTAGAAAAACTAAGTGGCAATAGGAGTAATAATAAACATAATAGAACTGAGAAATCATTAAGCATGATGAAAACAATAAATATGTCTCATCAATGGAACAATTCTTAGAATTTGGCCGATTAGACTTCCGTTTATTTCCTATATATTCATTTTTGAAGGAAAAGAATAAAATGTATAAATAAATCTTATGAATAAATATAACATCTAAAAGGCAAAGTGTCCTTAAGGACTTTGTAATATATGGTAAGAATACACCCTCCTATACCACGCATGTCTTTGTTCAACTCACACAGTCTACTTCTATGCATATTTTCAGGTGCAAGTTACATCCAAAGTAAGCAAATGCTTTTCTTGTCCTATCTTCACTTACACTTCACACTATTACCTGCAAAGCAATGGGTTTCAAACTTGAAAAAAGATTACTTAATACGTATCAGCAATTTGAGACAGAACAGTTAGTGAACAAGTCTAAGACTATTTCTTTCCCTTTCAAAAAGAAGGATATAAGAGAAGATAAACATGCCAACAACAACAACAAAAATAGACAAAGGAATGAACAAGTCACCAAACAAGAAATAAACAAACACATTAGAAAATATTTTTTAGGGGACCTTGAGTTAGCATATTTTCAAATTATAATACTAGGTACTGATGAGGGAGGAGTGTGAGGAAACAGAAGTAGGATTATGAATGATCATCAGTATCATCTTTACGCTACTCTATAGTCTCTCAAATTTCTATAGTAAGCAAGTATTAATTTTACCATTTACAAATTACAAGAAATGGAATGGTGGAATAAAATGTAAATTACTTGCAATCTCAGCGCTTTGGGAGGCCAAGGCAGGCAGATCGCTTGAGCCCAGGAGTTCGAGACCAGCCTGAGCAAATATAGCACAACCTCAACTCTACAAAAAAAAAAAAAAATTAGCCTGGTGGTGCATGCCTGTAGTTACAGCTACTAGGGATGCTTAGGTGGAAGGATCACCTGAGCCCAGGAGATCGAAGCTGCCGTGGACTGTGATTGTCATGATCATGCCACTGCACTCCAGCCTGAGAGACTAAGACCCCGACTCAAAAAAAAAAAAAAAAAAAGGAAATTACTGACAAAAAATAAAACCGCCTTCTCTTACCCTGCTACCCACCAAGCCAAACAGTCCATAAATAGTTAAAGTAGCAAATATTACAATTTCAAATATTCAGGAAGGAACCCTTTGCAGAAAGCAAATTAAGAAGATGTAAAATACACCAGTGCAGATTGGAAGACTGCTGGAAAAGAGAAATCTTATCAGCCCATTTTAGATTGGGGAATCCTAAGAAAGGTATCCATACCTTACTTTTAGTTATTTCCCATCAGTGAGTTCTTTGAAGGAACAGTCAAGCTCAGAATTTAGTGCAAAAGCCAAACATCTTGATGGGGTTTGACAGATGCCTTGGGACCTAGGATGCTGGGATCGCTCATGCAAAGGAAGAGAACTGACCACTGAGTCAGGAGCTGGTCAGTTCCATAAACTATTTCTCTTTGGTTTGGCTTTTTGATATGATTAAAATTGTATTTTATTCCTTTTGTTAAAGTACACCAGTGAGGTCCAACGCTTCTATAGTAATACAACAAACTCCCAATACATGAATTCAGTAGCATTTTCTACTCAACACCTACTGCAAATATAATATCTCATTAGAAAATTAGTTATAGCTGATTTACTTCCCTTACATCAAGTCTGTAAATTACTTTTTACTGTTTCATTCTAGAGAGTGGTTATCACATGAAAATCTAAAACATAAAACTGCAGAGAGAAATTTTTCACAAGTCAACAGTCAGCCGGGCACGGTGGCTCACACCTGTAATCCCAGCACTTTGGGAGGCAAAGGAGAGAGGATTGCCTCAGCCTACAAGTTCCAGACCAGCCTGGGCAACTTGGTGAGACCTTGTCTCTACAATACATTTAAAAAATTAGCTGCTATGGTTACGCATGCCTGTGGTTCCAGCTACTTGGAAGGCTGAGGTAGAAGGATCGCCTGAGCCCAGCAGGTCAAGGCTGTGGTGGCCATGATCATGCCACTGTACTCCAGACTGGGTGACAGAGTGAGATTCCAGCTCAAAAAAAAAAAAAAAAAGCCAACAATCAGTAGAAGATAATAGCATCTGTTTACTCATGATAATGTTGAGACAATTACCTTTAAAGCAGAAGACACTTAAGCCTGCAAACATGGTTGAGCCTTATGATTCACTATTTTCCTAAATGATTAATGGTGCAGGTGTGCTATGCCAAGTTGATTGATGTTAATGCAGCAGGGGCAATGCTGCCCTAATACACTTGGATCAATATAACTTTTCTGAATTAATACTTTCCTTCTTCATAATAGCAACCACTGGGATACTTGTAGTAATTCTGCATTTTAATAAATGAGCAAGCCCTAATGGACTGAGGTGAAAAGGTTAGTTATCAAACCAACCACAGATAACTCCTAACGCAGTTCCTGAACATTCTTATGACTTACACATTTTTAATACTCAAAAATGTTGTTTTTTATCTTAGGCAACCTGCATTGCGTTAAAAGCATATCCAAATAAATATACAAACAAATTTCATACTTGAAATTATTTTGGAAAACCTACTGCTTAAAGGATGTCCTTAGTAAAATCCTTTGAAAGTGAAAGATTATTTTATGAAAAATGAATCACATATATATCCCCACTTTTCTCATCTATCTGTCTATCTATCTATCTATCTATCTATCTATCTATCTATCTATCTATCTATCTATCTATCTATCTAGTTGGAGTCTCACTCTGTTGCCCGGGCTAGTTTACAGTGGCACGATCATGGACCACTGCAGTCTCGAACGTCTAAACTCAGGCAATCCTTCCGCCTCAGCTTCCCAAGTAGCTGGAACTACAGGTATATACCACCATGCCTGACTCATTTTTTTATTTTTTGTAGAGACAAGGTCTCATTATGTTGCCCAGGCTGGTCTCAAACTCCTGGGCTCAAGTTATCCTCTCATCTTGGCCTCCCAAACTGCTGAGATTATAGGCATGAGCCACCATGCCCAGCCTTCGTCTTTAAATTTAGATTTTTGTTTTACACACCAGGTTTGCTTAAGGTAAGACATCCCTACTATTAAGAAGTTAGGATGTAGAGATAATCTAAGATCAAGGCCAAATCACTTGACACTGTGTCTCACTTTTCTTACCTATAAAGTGTGGATAATTCCATCTTATATATAAGGTTGTTTTGAGAGTAAACTGTAATAACATGTGAAATCATTGGATTCAGACCCATGGTTCTCAAACTTTAGAATGCAACAGAATCATTAGAGAGGGCACATTCCCAGAGTTTCTGATTTGGCATGGGAGGGATGTGGAGCAAGAATCTGCATTTCTAACAAGTTCCCAGTGATGCTGACCCCCTGGTTGGGAACCACAGTTCAAGAACCCCTGATCTAGACCAACCTGGGCATTAATCCTGACTCTGCCACTTAGCTTCTCTGAAACTCAGTTTCTTGAACTCTAAAACTAGAAATAAAACTACCTCACGCTACCTCACAGGTTGTGGAGTTCAGAAATTATGTCAGTAATGTACAGTGCCTGCTAAACAGGGCCTGGTTCATAACAGATATTTAGTAATAGTAATAGTAGTAGATATTACCACCACCGCTACTGCTACTATTTCTACTAAGTAATGAAACATATAGAACGTTAACATTGCCAAATTGTCTTTATTTTTTAAATCAACATAAAAATGTATGTGTCGTCTACAACATGCTCTCTTAAATTATACATATTACACATTGTAGAATGGTTAAACATAACCAATTTTTAAAATGTATTTCCCTACATAGTTATCATTTTGGTGGTGATTGCCAAATGTTTTTATTGCATTAAACTGCATTGTAATTTAAAGTTCCTTATTTTACATGAATTCTTTTTCTGACAAAATGGTAAAACTAGTTGATAAACTAGTTGACAACTCTCTACAAGTACTTTTGTAACAGTTAAGAGGAAAATGGCTGAACAGTACAATTGTTTGTGTTCAATTTTCAGCTCTGCCCTATATTAGCTGTGTAAGCATGATCCCCAGTAGCCTTAATCATAAAATACAAACAATAATAGTATAACAGTGCCTACTTGATAAGGTTATGAAAACTGCATGAGGTAGGCACGGTGGCCCAAGTCTATAATTCCAGCACTTTGGGGGGCCAAGGCGAGAGGACTGTCTGAGCCCAGGGGTTTAAGACCAGCCTAGGCAATTTGGCAAGACCTTGTCTCTACAATAAATCAAAAAAATTAGCTAGGTGTGGTGGTGCATGCCTGTAGTTTCCAGCCACTTGAAAAGATTGCCTGAGCCCAGCAGATCGAGGCTGTGGTGGCCTGAGTGTGCCACTGCACTCCAGCCTGGGCAACAGAGTACGACTCTGACTTAGAAAACAAAAAACAAAAACTGCACGAGTTAACAAAGGTAAAACTCTAAACAGTGCCTAGCATAAAATAATCATTCAATAAATGTTAGTTATCATTGTTATTCTTCTAATCACAATCAGTAACATTATGAACCATTATATATATTAAATCATTAAATAAATACAATTTTATTTGAAAGCAAAATTCAAATAACTGTATATTTTTTCTAATTACTAGTGTGAATTGTAGTCTTCTATTAGGTTGAGCCATAACTGCTGATATGCAACTACTTATTTTTTTTTTTTTTTGAGTTGGAGTCTCACTCTGTTGCCCAGGCTGAGTACAGTGACACCCTCATGGCCACTGCAGCCTCACCCAGCTGGGCTTAGACGATCCTTCCGCCTCAGCCTTCCAAGTAGCTGGAACTACAGGCACATGCCACCAATATCCGGCTAATTTTTGTCATTTAGTGTAGAGATGAGGTTTCACCAAGTTGCCCAGGCTTATCTCGAACCCCCAGGTTCAGGCAATCCTCTCGCCTCGGCCTCCCAAAGTGCTAGAATTACAGGCTGAGCCACCACGCCTGGCTGCAACTACTTTTAACCTATAAAAATGGGTAATTTCATATGGTTGAAACTAATAGCTTTTATCCTAATTTCTCTGATCATTCCTCTGAGCCTGTTGGCAGTTCCACCCTAGTGTGATCCAAGGCTGAATTGTCAGCTCTCTTCTCACTCTGAGCTTTCAGAGGATAACATCTACTACTACCACAGTTTTAATCGAAGACAGAAAATCCAAAGGTTTTACCTAGCTCATAGATGAATTTTGTTTGGCCCACATACAAAGTTATTTTTAAATCTGGAGATTTCACATACATACTCAGACACACACACACACACACACACACACACACACACACCTGGATTTTTGGATTCTCTTGAAGAAAAAAAAAAAGGACAGTCTGATAACACTAGGCCAACATTCCAAGCCTACAATTGTCTGGAACTAAGTAGTAGATACCTCTTTAAACAGAGTCCAACCTCTCCTAATTGCTTACTATTTACTCATTTACAGTTAGGCTCCACTTAATAACTGGGATGCATTCTGAGAAATGCTGTCCTAAGAAATGCCTTGTTAGGTGATTTCATCATTGTGTGAATATCACCAAGTGTACTTACACAAGCCTAGATGGTGTAGCTTACTACACACCTAGGCTATATGGTCTAGCCCACTGCTCCTAGGCTACAAACCTAGATAGCATGTTAAGGTACTGAATACTGTAGGCAATTGTAACACAGTAGTAAGTATTTGTATATCTAAATATAGAAAAATTACAGTAAAAATACGGAATTATCTTAGGAAACAACTGTCATACATGCAGTCTATAGTTGACCAAAACATCCTTATGCAACGCATTACTATACTCATCTGCCCAGCCCTTAAGAATTCTAATTTTCAACTTCTAGTTCTACCTACCAGCAATATGCTAATGACCATATATCTCCATTGCTAGCCCTCACTCAGCTTCACCTACCATCACATGTGTGTTCCAGACACTTCAAACATAAGAGAGCCCTCACCACCTCTGTTCTCCTGGAGTCTCTATTTCAAATGTTAAAAACATGCACCAGTAGGCCAAGTCAAGAACATCACCCTCTAACTATGCAATTTTCTTACCTCCCATTTCTAAGCAATCACCAGTTCCTTCAGATTTATTTTCTAGAGATGGGGTCTCACTATGCTTCCCAGACCAAAGTGTGATGACTATTCACAGGTGCAATCACTGCACACTACAGCCTTGAACTCCTGAGCTCAAGCGACTCCTGCCCCAGTCTCCAGAGTAGCTGGGACTATAGATGTATGCCACTGTGCCTCAGCTCCTATAGATTTTTAAAAACCTCCAATCTAGTCCTTTTTCCTTCCCCATAAATGCCACTTTAATCTATTCAGAGTCTCATTAACAACCACAGTTATGGACGAACTGTCCATGCTCCGAGCCAAAGACAAACTCCCACCTGTGCTACAGGCGCCATTCTCTCTGGCCTTCTCCAGGACACTGATCCAACAACTCTCCCCTTTCTCTCTTGCATCATCATTTTTTTCCTCTTTACTGAATCACTGCCAACAACATTGAAACATACTATTATTTCTCTTAGCCTAAAAAAAGAAAAAAACTTCCTTGTTCCCAACTTTCCCCTCCAGCTACTCGCTATCTTTCTCACCTTCCCTTTACAGCAAACTTGAAAGCACTGTCCATACTCCTATTTTAAAATTGCTCTTCTCAATATTACTAATAAAATCCTCATTATTATATCCTGGGGTCATTTCTCAATCCCCATCTTACTTGATCTGCCAGCAGCATTTAACACAGTTGCTGATCCCTCTCTCTTCCTAAAAACACTCATTCTCTTGGCTTCCAGGGTATGACGTTCACTTGGCTTCCCTCCTCTTTTTGGTTGCTTCTTCTCAGACTCCTTTGTTGGTTCTACCTCATTCTGCGCCCTCTGAATAAATGTGTGAGTGGCCCAGGGCTCAAACCTCTTTTCTCTCTTTACTTACTCCAAAATTCTGGTGGGTTTAAATACCATCCATATGCCAGTGACTCCCAGATTTATTTCTCCAGCCCAAACATTTCTCCTGAATTCCACTCCAGCTGCCTACTTGACATCTCCATTTATATATCTGGTACACACCCTAAAACTTGCTTAATAAACATGTCCAAAGCTAAGCTCCTGATGCCCACATTGCCCTTGTCCCACAAAGCTAGTTCCTCCTGAAATCTTACACTTCAGTTAATGGCAACTCCATTCTTGTTACTCTAGCCAAAACTCTTGGTGTCAACCTAAACTTGTCCTTCTATCATATGCTACAGTTCAACCTTCAAAATAAATACAATATCATACAACAGAATATTACTTAGTAATACAAAAGGAAGGCCGGGCACAGTGGCTCACGCCTATAATCCCAGCACTTTCGGAGGCCAAGGTGAGAGGATTGCCTGAGCCCACGGGTTTGAGACTAGTCTGGGCAACTTGGTGAAACCTCATCTCTACAATACATCAAGAAAAATTAACTGGGCGTGGTGGCGCATGCCTACAGTTCCAGCTACTTAGAAAGCTGAGGCAGAAGGATTGCCTGAGTCCAGCAGGTTGAGGCTGCGGTAACCAGGAGCATGCCACTGCCCTCCAGCCTGGGCAACAGAGTGAGACTCTAATTTTTTAAAAAATGTATACACACACACACACACACACACATACATACATGTATATATATATATATATACACACACATAAATAACTACTAATAATGTAACAACATGGATGAATCTTAAAAACATTATGCTGAGCTAAAATAAAGTCAGACAAAAAGAGAGTACCTACTGTATGATTCTATTATGTGAAACTCTCCAAATGAAAAATCTAATCTATAAAATAAAAAGCAGATCAGTGGTTGACTCAGGCCAGGGGCTGGGGCTAGGACTGACTCAAAGAGGCATAAAGGAATCTTTTGGAGTGGTGGAAATGTTCTGTATTTTGATTGTGGTATCACTTATGAGTAAACAAATTTATCAAAAACCATAACAGTATAATGTGTACATTTTATGTTAATTGTACCTCAATAAAGTTGATTAAACATACATGCGCACACACATGCACGTGCACACACACACACACACACACACACACACATACCTACACCATTTGACCACCTTTCACTATCCCCTGCCTCCGCTGCCACCATGTGAGAACCACCATCATCTCTCTTATGGTCTCCCTGCTTCTGTCCTTATCTCTCTGAATTATACTCTCAGCACAGTGGCCAAAGTAATCCTGTTAAAACACAAATCATGTCATGCCAGTCCTTTGCTCAAAACCCTCTAATGGCCTCTCAGTCAAATTCAATGCCCTTATAAAAGGCCACACATGACCGGGCTCCCCGTTACCTCTCCAACATCATCTCCCATTACTTCCCACCCCCCACTCTCCCCTGCACGGTTATCTGCACTCCAACCAGAGCTGGCCTCCTGGCTGTTCTTCAAATATGACAGGCACGGGTTTTGTACTCATAATTCATTGCCTGCAAATGATGTACCCATCCCCCCTCCCTCCCTAACACAGCCATACACCTCATTCCCTCGCTTTCTTCAGCTCTAACCAAAATGAGCCATCTCAGTGAGTCTTTCCCTGGCCACCCTATCCAAAATTTCAACACCGCCCCCCCCACCCCGCCTGCCCCCCGCATACACACACTCAACCTAACTTCTATTTCATTCTCTTCCCAGGTCTTATCACTCTCTCATTTACTCATATTTTACCAATTTATCTTGTTTATTGGCTTTCTTCTCTACCAGAATGGATAACCCAAGGGACAAGGAGTTTACTCTGTTTTGTACATCACTGTGTCCCCAGAATGTCTAAAATAGATGTTGAATGAATAAATAAATATACAATCTCTAGCTTCCTCTCTAATAGTTGAGAGTAATAGTTGACTTTTGTTTTTATAGATGCAACAATTGATATTTCATTTGTTTTCAAAAATTCTGGTATATTAAATAAAAACTTTAGCACATTTAAACATATGCTAATATATACCAACCAAAATTTGCTTTCAATTCTAACCAAGAATTTAAGATTTATCAGACATTGAGAACTTTTTAGCAAATTTGCAGACTGTCTTGTGGATCAAGGACCTATGAATGTGAAATAACTCTCATGTTGCCAAAAAAATAAATATAGTCTTCCCAAGTTCTTTGCAAAAGCCAGATCTTATGCTGCCTAAGATGCCCATAACTACTCCAGTAGAAAATAAACTAATCAATCTGACAGACTCAGAACTAAGAATCCATCTTAAAAACATGCATAACTTATTTACCCTTACCATTTAAATCTTTCACTGGAGGAATTTCTTGTTTTATAAGCAATCCACATAAATATGGGAGTGCTAAGGGGGAGATAAATAATTTAAAAACAAATGAGAAGGTAGAAGTGCCTTTGCTCTAGAGATCTGAATCTCTTCTCCTTTAAACAAGCAGACAATACAGCCTCTGGAGGTCTAAAGGAGGTGTTTCCTGAGTTGCTGCAGAGAATTCCATGCTGCAGCCTTTACCTGCATCCAACACCTCTTTCTTGAAATGCATTAAGGTATTCAACTTCATTCAAGTAAGGCGTTCTAGGTGCGGGAGTTATCTGCTTTGGCTTAAAAGCAACCTTACATAATTAACCCAAAAAGAAAGACTCTGGGTCTTCAAAATAGGATTAAAAATGTTTTATGAAGTTAAATATAGTAGAATATTTCAGGAGAGCATCATAATTTAAGCAGTTCTGAATAAATAATATCACCAAGCACAGTAAATATTTTAAGAATTAGCAGAAGAAAGCATAGGAGATATCACTATTGAGTACAATGGCTTATGTTTATAGTATATAACCCACACTTTTCATTCTATGTGTCCATTTCTTAAGACAATGAAGAAAAATAACTGCAATGTACTACCCTAGCATAGAAGGACAACCGCTGCCTGAACAGCTCACAATAACAGATTTAGTCACTGTTAGACTTCAAAGCCAAAACATTCTTAAGCAATACATTCACTTAATATTGACTTATCTTGGCATATCTAGCATCTGTAACAGTGCACTGTCACTTGTAGTTCAGAGAACGTGATAACCTCTCCAAATCTTTTCATTTCTAAGTTACTTGGACTGCTTTAAACATAAAACAAAGGTTACTCTGGAAAGGCAAAATAACAAAAAACATTAATACCCATACTAATAGGCACTCCTAATAGATGAAAAGTCCTTTAGAACAGGATCATTAAAATCAACTTTTATTCGCTGGTTTATAGTTTTCAAAGCAAGATGAAATGAGACTGAGCATACAGTACCTTACCCTTTCTACCGGTGAGCCATAGCATGCAATGCCGAAACATAGCAGTGGCAGATGGCATGGGTGTTTTTAACTATAAAAGGATAACAGCAGAGAAATGACGGCTGGCAGACAAAACAGAGAAATACAGATGAAATGAATGCAAACTTGTAGTTCTTGAAGCAGAGCAAAACCTTTAAGCCAAAGGTTGCCCCTAGCTTCAATGTCATTTATATTTTGAGTTTTACACAGACAAACACTGCAACCTTTGCAATCAGTCTTTAGACTCTTCATGCAGAAGCAGAACCATACTCCTCGATAAAGAAGATCAGCAACCTTCTGTAAACACAAGCCAGCAGCAGCAGCAGCCCATTACTCTCTCCCTTCACTGATTTTTATCCTTTAAATGTTTAATCTCCAATTGCAGCCAGATCCACGGTCGTTTCAAACAGATCTGTATCCACTGCAGATACAAATCCCTGCCTAACCTGCAGTAGCACTTTATCCAGAATGTTCCTGTGCACTCGTTCATGCAGGATCAGTTGCAAAACCATTCAAGTCATCCAGCAAATAGCCCAAAAGAGAAGGAAAGAAGCAGATGGGACCGTGAAGAGAAAGAATCTCTTCTTTCAGCTCACCCTGGAAATGGAAGGTTTTCTGATCAACAGTTATTGTGAAGGTGCTGTCGTCCTCATCGTCTATACCAATCACAGCTCCCTGTGAAACAAAGAGCAAAATCCCAATAAGGCAAACAATGACATCAGCAATATTCACTACTGCTACAGCCCTGGAATACTCAATGCACCGATGACACTGGAAGCAGACTAGACACAGAAACGGAATCTGAGATGCTAGTTTTTCTCAAGGAGGAAGAACTAAAGGGGTGTTGGGGGAGGCAGGCAGGACACTCTAGTACCCTGCATGGGTACTGTCTATGCCCTGCATAAAGGACATGGATGTGCTGGGAGGGGGAGGGGATAAACAGAAGCTGAGTGTAGAATATGGGTTTAAGAGTCAGTCACTGAGACTTTCTGAGCTTTACCCTGCTCTCTAAAATGAGAGTGAGAAACCCACAGTTCACCAGGTTGTTGCAAAGCTTCGTCAGGTTGCTTCTGTGTTATTATACTTACTAGCGTAGAAATGTCAGGTGAATGACATTTGCTTCAAAACACTGTCCCAACCCCTTCTTCCAGATGCTCCCATAACCACTTGTAACACTGGTTGGCTACTGCACTTTTCACACTCTACTGGGATTATCTGTTCACACATCAGCCTCCCACTGAACTGCTATGAGGTTTTAAAAATCAAAGACTATTTTGTTTAATTTGACACACGGCACTCAAGTACACACTTAGTACGAGTTTTCTTTTCTTTTTTTTTTTTTGAGTTGGAGTCTCACTCTGTTGCCCAGACTGGAGTGCAGTGGCACACTCCCGGCCACCGCAGCCTCGACCTGCTGGGCTCCGGCGATCCTTCCGCCTCAGCCTTCTGAGTAGCTGGAACTACAGGCGCACGCTACCACGCCCGGCTAATTTTTTATTTATTTATTGTAGAGATGAGGTCTCGCCAAGTTGCCCAGGCGGATCTCAAACCCGTGGGCTCAGGCAATCCACTCACCTCAGCCTCCCAAAGCACGGGATTACAGGCTGAGCCACCGAGCCTGGCTTTGTGAGTTTTCTAAATAGGAACATTAACAACTCTCCAGATAGTGGGGGATGGAGGCACAGTGGGGAACTATGCTTATAAGTTGTTTGGGGAAGGTGCATAGGATAGGTTTTAAACCTTTATTTTTTCATATTCAAC
>CAUYQG010115202.1:0-10665 GCA_963574415.1 Tarsius wallacei | reverse complement strand
GCGGGCTCAGGCAATCCACTCACCTCAGCCTCCCAAAGCGCGGGATTACAGGCTGAGCCACCGAGCCCGGCTTCTTGTATATTTTCAATCCCCTTTTGTCGAACCATCAAAAATAAAAGTAAAAACATGTAAAGATTACAGAAATGCCTCCCTCATTCACAAGTACTATATCCCGACAATACCTGTTCTTAACAATCTTTTATGCTTCCTAATGACTTTTTTCTCATTACTATTAATGCATTGATCTGGGCAACTTGCGTGTCTTATAAGAATCATCACAAGTTTTCTATAATGCTTCTTATGTTGCATCATTTAAATACTAACTCTAGAGTGTCATTGGAATACATGTACTAAAACATTCAGTCTTTCTCATTCTAGCTACTGTCTACCACTCCCCATCTTTGTGTCTGGCTTGCCATTATCACCTACATTCCAAAATGACAATAGTACTGAACAGCTCATGTGTTTCACAAAGCACCACACTTTTCATGTGTTCTTGTTATTCCATGTGTCATTCCTTCTGCCTGAAAAGCCCTTCTCCATCAGATCTGCCCTGATCGCATACAGAAGCTATTGAATAAACAAGGAAATGAATGACCAGTTTTCTTAACAGTGAATAAATATTTGAAAAGTGTCTGCTAGACTTGGAATGCCTGTCATATGCATAGCTCCATCAGAAAAAACTAGCCAACATAATTCTGCTTACAGGTGAATGTGCCTTGTGTCATCTCACTACAACAAAATTGGACCAGACTCTGGGTCCTGAGTCCATTATGCCATATGTAAGTTATCCTATCACTTACGGCATGACCTGATGCAACAAATCGGCCCAATAATGAAATTAACAGGGTCAGTTAGATTATTTATTTTGAAAATTTTATTTTAAATGCAAGGCTTACAGAAAGGGACAAAGTTTTAAAGAGAATAAAAACATACACACATAAAGAAAACCACAGGTAAGGGTGTGGTAGATCCAGTAATTCCCTCCCCTCCTAAACACATGCAAAAATGCTCACATTCTAATTTCTATAGCCTGATAATATGTTGCCTTATGTGACAAAATGAACTTTGCAGGTATGATTTAAGTTAAAGTACTTGAGATGGGAAGATTATCCTGGTAGTCACCACAGAATCACAAGAGTTCTAATAAGAGGGAAGCAACAGAGACAAAGTAAGAGGGGAGATAGGAGTATGGGAGCAGAATTTGGAGTGATGTGCACTTTGAAGATGGAGGAAAAAGCCACAAGCCAAGGAATGCAGATGTCCTCTAAAAGCTGAAAGAAGCAAGGAAATTGATTCTGAATTACAACCTATGGAAGAAATTAACCTTGATTTTTAGGACTCTGTTAGATAGTATTTATATTGCTTTAAGCCACTAAATGTGTGGTACTTTATTACAGGCACAGTAGGAAACCATTAGAAAAGGTTATATTTTACATGCTTATCAAGAGATAAATCTATTCACCAAAAGCTCTGATGTCAGCTTAATCTCAAAAATAAGCAGGCATCAAAAAAAGCCAGTCTATCTACAGAAGAGCACTCTGGCTGACTACCAACCTAGCATGAGGAGAGAATGAAGCAAGGACAGTGGGTAGAGACAGCAAAGGCTAAAGACAAGAAAAAAGAAAACAAACCAAGGACCGAAAGAGTAAAACACATTTATATTACAGCACCCCAGCAAAGATTTTTTAAAGCACAATTCAGCAGTTGCATGCAATATTTGATGTTTCAACGAACATAAATCTTGAATATAATGTGAGAAAACATCTTTTTCCACATCAAGTACTCATCTTGTTTTACAGATTTTTATGTATGTACTTACTATTTATCTTTATTATCTAATTGTTTTAAATTAGAATTTTAAAAAAATTTATTAATACATAATAAATGTATACATTTCAGGGTACATGTATTAATACATTCATATAACTTGTAAAGATTAAATCAGTGTAATTGGGATATGCATCATCTTAAATATTTGTCTTTTTATGATAGAAATATTCAAATCATTCTCTTCTAGCTATTTTGAAATATACAATAGGTTATCATAAACTATGGTTACCCTATTGATCTAGAAAACATTGTGTTATTTTTTCTATCAAATTCTATTTGCAAGGTTTTATTTTGTTTTTAATTGACATACAATAATCATACATATCTATGGGGCACGGTGTAATATTTACATACATATATACATTGTGTAACATTTAAATGAGGGTAACTAGCGTATTCAATGAAGAAATATTTGAAAAGTATCCACCAAACTTGGAATGTCTGTCATATGCATAAAATAGCTACCTCAAATACTTGTCATGTCTTTGTAGTGAGAACATTTAAAATTCTCCCTTCTAGCTATTTTGAAACATACAATACATTATTGTTAACCATAATCACCCTACTGTGCAAAAGAACATCTTCTCACCTAACTGTAACTTTGTACCCATTGACCAACCTTTCTCACACTCTCTCATCATCTGTTTCACCACTCTCTGGCAACCACTAATCTATTTCCTGCTTCTTAAAAATATGTGTTTGTGTATACATATATATTACATACACATCCTTACAATATATATCTATACATAGATAAGTTTCAACATCTTATCTTATTAGTCATACAAGCATTTGATGCCAAAAACAAAAAGGTAATTTTCAAGCAAAATTTTTGTAAGTACTTGAAATTTACATTTTATTGTATGTCACACTCTTTTAAATTTTATGTCACACTAGTTTATTTATGTCTAGTTTATGTCACACTAGTTTAAGTGCATTTCTCTATAACTATTTTAGTGAAGCTCTTTTGTAATTATTTTAGCTACTGCTAACATGTGATTTTACCAAAGACTTTGAACTGAGCAAACAATTTTATATAGCTAACTTTTAGATGATAGGGATAAGAAATAGTCAATAAATGACAATTGAGTATGTTAATCTCCAACAGGGAACTTTTTACTTTTTAAAATATTTCTTGTGATATAGAAATTATAAGTAAGAACTTTCAGAAACAATGGCAAAACAAGTATATGAGTACACTAAAAGAAATTTCTGCAGTTTCCACCTTCCATAGTTCTAAACCTGTCATAAGCCACACAAAACATCTCTTTTAGAAACTAAATGTGTCTCATATTTCCACCTAGTAGAGATTCCCGAGATCAATAACCAAGATATATATTTAATATATACTTGTATGTATGTATGTTTGTATATCAATTTATACGTAATCTTTGCTCTGGTAGCACTAATTGTGCTTGAAGAACTTAACTCCCATCCACATTCAAAAGTGGAAGAACACATAAATTGGTACAGTAATTGGCAAGAGCAGACTGTAAAATAAAAAGTTAGTGAGATCTACTTTCTTTAGATTCCACATATGATATCATGTGGCATTTATCCTTCTGTGGCTGGCTAGTTTCACTTAAGGTAGTGTCTTCTTGGTTTATACACGTTCTCACAAGTGACAGAAATTTTTTTCTTTGTACGGATAAATAGTATTCCATCGTGTACATAAGTTACATTTTATTTACCCATTCATCTATTGGTAGACACTGAAGTCGATTTCACATCTTGGCTATTGTGAAAGATGTTGTAATAAATATGGGCATGTTGATATCTTTGTGAAATAACAATTCATTTCCTTTGGATATATACCTAGTAGTAAGATTGTTATATCATGTGGTAGCTCTATTTTTAATTTTTTAAGGAACCTCAATACTATTTTCCATAATGGCTATATTGATTTATATTCTCATCAACAGTGAGAATAGGAGCTCCCTTTCTTTACATTCATGTCAGCATTTATTATTTTTTTGTCTTTTGATAATATCCATTCTAACTAGAGCTAGAGTGAGAGAATATCTCATTATAGTTTTGATTTGCATTTGGTTGATGATTAGTCATGTTTAATATTTTATCGTATATCTGCTGGTCATTTGTTTGTCTTCTTTTGAAAAATGTCTATTCATAGCCTTTGTTCTTAACTACCTTCTTCTTTATGGCTTCATCTCACATAAAATAGTAAGAAGATACATCTTGGAAGAAGAAACTAGTTTCTTAAATATTTTTTTTAAAACTGATATTGTGTTTAATCTCACAACTCATTGCAAAGAGTGAATAAAGAGTGGTGTTATCCATGTTAAACATGGATTGCAGGGAAGGCCAAGGGAATAGGAGACTTTTTGCTATAGACTGAATGTGTAGCACTGCCCCTCAATTTCATATTTTGGAAATCCTAACCCCATGTAATAATTTTGGGAGGTTGGGACTTTGGATGTGATTAGGTCATAAAGGTAAAGACTGAGTGAATGAGGTGTGTGCTTTTCTAAAAGAGGTCTCAGAGATATTCCTTGCATTTGCTTACATATGAGGACACATTGAGAAGATAGTCATCTGTGAACAAGGAAGCAGATCCTTATGAGACATCAACTCTGTGGATGCCTTGATCTTAAATTTCCTGATCTCCAGAGTTGTCCAAAGGAAATTACTGCTGATTGTAAGCTACCTATTCTGGGCATTCTGTTTTAGCTGCCTGAACAGACTAAGACATAGTTAGTAGGTAGTATTTGGTGGTGGTGGTATGTACTTTTCACTAGACAAGAAGCTTTAGCTCTATATTAATTGGTTTCTGGATCTAATCACTTGCATGAATGAAGCTAAGAAATTTTATAACTTATACTTGGAATATACTCCTAGAAGTAAGACAAAAGGCAAGGATAATTTTTCTGGAAGTCACTAGAGAATATTTTAAGAAGGAATTATCATATATGTGGAAATAAAAGATTTTCAATGACATTAATAATCTAGCTGATATTTTTTCCCCTTAAATATTAGAAGATTTTACTATTTCACCTAATTTAACTTTAAGTCTTATGCTTTTATTGAAATACAATGCATAATTTGAAATTAAATATCTGGTTTAAGATTGCAAACTCCTTACAATTTATGTGATCTTTAGGAAATGTAAGTATTTATTTTCTCATATGTAAAATGAGGATAATAATAGTCTTGGTTCATATGGTTTCTTTTGAGGAATTAAAAACCTAATGCATTTTCTTGGCACAGCACCATACACATTGTTATTTTAGTGTTATTTCTTGTTGACAGTGAACATTTTTCATTAGCTTTGTTTTATTCCGGAAGCCTTAGGCAAGTCCATGACAAAGGAAAGGACAGTCTTTCATCCTCCTACTCTCCTCTATTTTGGTTCAAACTTAACACATATATTATTCTTATTCCCTCCCCTAAATAAATCTCACAAATTGTCCTCGATGTCACTTTACAGTGTTTTTCTAGTCCTGTCTTCTTTAGGTAATTTCCCTATATTAAAATTTTTCACTATTCAATTTGATGTCACTCTGGCTTTCCCAACTTTTCATTTTCTCTGAGATCTATGATGTAATAACTAATTTGATAAAATTTCACTGGCAAACATGTGCTATTTAACAAAAATTGTAGTACATGGATTTATTGATGAACTGTCTAAAATCCAAATTTACACACGTATGCACATACACACAAACACATGCATTATCAGAAATACATTATACAAATAATAGTCACACTTTGAATTTTATTTTTATCATGAAACGTGTTTCTGAAACATAATATTGATATAAAACTTGATACTAGTCCCAACCTAACAAAATAGCCTCAAAAACATTTATATATAGGCCAACAAAAGATGCATATAGAAGTTAAATTTACAAGTTTACAAGGTAGCAGTTTGATATATTTCATATAAATATTCTTAGTTAATAATGGAAATCCTTTATCAAATTATTATATACAGTATATTTCCAAAATGTTATCTCTTCTAGGTAAAAGTTTTATGATGATTAAAATAAACTGTCCTCATATGTTGGATTCATTGAATCAGTAGTGTAAGCATTTTTCTTCTCCGAATAGAAAGTTAATTTGTAAGGCTAATGGTAGTTGGCATTTGATAAAGAATTTAGAAAGCATTTAGAGTATAAATAATATATGTCATGAAAATATAAATGGTATAGGAAATTAAAAATCATACAGTAATGAAATATGCTTTTTCCTAAAGTAAATAGGCTAGTTCAGAGGTTGCTGATATAAATAAATTCTAAATAATATCTAATGTCTATCTTCATAATATAGTCCTTCAATAGCTTTTTAAAATATATAAATGTGTTCTTTTTAACTTGTTAGAATTAATGGATTGGAAAGCAATACATTCAAGCGAGAAAAGAGAAATAGCTGATAATTTTCAGCAACTAATGATGAGATATTACAGTCAGAAAACTTTTATATGAAATACCTTTTAAAATTATTTTTGCTCTTTAATTGACTTATTACAATTTCAAGTGACTATCTTACTGAAACCTCCAGCAGGTAATTATATCAATTTATCATAAAGTACTTCTTGAATTCATTTAATGAATATTTATTGAACACTGAACACTCAATTTATGCCAAGAGATATATATGCATACATACTACATACACATTAAGGAGTACTAAAATATATAGATATTTACAAAACACAAAATAACACATACACATATATGTGTGTTTGTGTGTACGTGTATAATACATATTACTAAGCATAATTTCTGCTTTCAAAGTTTTACTCCCAGAAATTAATAGAAATTGTACAAACTAGAAGATTACCTATAATAAACACTTATCATTACAAAATGTAAATGTATATAAAATATTTGAGTGGATTTTGTTGTTAGACTTGGCAATTCAAGGGTAATTATACAATCAAATCTGTATTAGGAAAGAGGTCTAGGGAAAATGGTTTGGTCCTCACAGAGGTAGTAGCTAATTTAGCTGAGAGTACTCAAGGAATAAGCATTGTTGGACAAGCTACAGATGTGCTTTATAACCTTATAAATTCTAAGTAAATACAATAAATACAATTTCAATTATGACTTGTATATTTTCCTATTGTCATTGGTAGGGGAAAATTATAGCAACATCAGCAAAAACAGCCATAATCACAGTAAACATAATATTGTTCTAACTTGTTTCTTGATTAAATACATTTATTTTATTTCTTATTGTTTATAATTAGAACTAGTTAAAGTCAGATTTCTCCTGTTTTTGGTATCCATAGACATTTTAATAATAAACACTAGTTTTGAGCAGTTTTAGGTTCACAGCAAAATGGAAGTGAAGGTATGGAGCAATCCCCTATACCCACTGGCCCTACTCAAGTGTAGCCGCTCCCATAATCAATGGCACACACCAGAGTAGTAACTTCATTATAACTGATGGACATACATTGACACATTATCCCCCAAATTCGATAGTTTGCATTAGGGTTCACTTCTGTTGTTATACATTCTTTTGGTTTTTTGATTTGGGGGCTGGTTTGGAGTTGAGGTCTTGCTCTGGAGTAATGCTGGATCACTACTAAATGTAGCCTTGACCTCCTGGGCCCAGGCAATTGTCCCGCCTCAGCCGCTGGAATAGCTGGAACTACAGGCATACACTACCATGCCCAGCTAATCTTTTCATTATCTGTAGAATAAGATCTCATTATGTTGCCCAGGCAGATCTTGAACTCCCGGACTCAAGCAATCCTCCCACCTTGGCTTCCCAAAGCACTAGAATTACAGGCATGCACCACTGCACAAGGACCATTCTTTGAGTTTTGATGAATGTTTGACATGTATCCACCATTATAGTATAATATCTTCACTGCCTAAGAATACTCTGTACTTTACCTTTTTATCTCTCTTTCACCCAACTGCTGGCAACCATTGACCTTACTGTTTCCATAATTTTGTCTTTTCCAGAATGTCATATAGTTGGAGTCATATAAAATGCCAACTTTTAAAATTTGCTTCTTTCAACCAGTACTTTGTATTTAAGGTTCCTCTTTGTCTTTTCATGACTTGATAGTTCATTTATTTTTAGTGCTGAATAATGTTTCATTGTAGGGATGTGCCATAGTTTACTGATGAATTAATCTATTGAAGAGCATCCTAGTTGCTTCCAAGTTTTGGCAATTATGAATAAAGCTGGTATAAACATCCCCGTGCAGCTTTTTGTGTAAACATGTTTTCAACTCCTTTGGGTAAATATCTAGACACACAATTAGATCCCATGGTAAGAGTAAGTTTAATTTTGTAAGAAACCACCATATTGGCTTCCAAAATGGCTGTAGCATTTTGCATTCTGAACAACCATGAATATGAGTTCCTGTAGCTTCACACCCTAGCCAGCATTTGGTGGGGTCAGTGTTCAGGACTTTGTAACTCTAACAGGCATGTAGTAGTTCCATAGACTTTTAGCTGAAAATACTTCAGTACATCAGAGAACTAGGCTTCATGGGTAGCCAGAAGTGTTTACCACCAATACAGCCTTCATCAACTGAGCAATATGCCAGGTTTGGGAAGCCTTTAAAGAGATTTTAATGAGCTATTCAGGGGATCAACTTTTAATAAGAGATTTTCTTAAGTCACTGAATGTTTTATCTCCATCTTAGACTGCTTTTCAATTTGTTCAATTTAACCAATTTGGATGATTAATTTGTCTTTTAATATCCTGCAGTGGGCAAACTCTTCAGGTCCCCTCCCACTGTGGGAGCTTTTCTGTTCTCTTAATAAATCCTGCTCTCTTTCTCTCTCTCTCTCTCTCTTTCTCTTTCTCTCTCTCTCTCTCTCTCTCTCTCTCTCTCTCTCTCTATATATATATATATATATACACACACATATATATAATGAAATGTTGTTGATATAGTCCTTCTACTTTTAATCCTAGCTGACTTAATATTTCACTTTCTGATTCTAGTTTATATGTAGACTTATCTTCCTATGCTTACCATATATTTATTTTATCTATTTACTTTGGTTAATAGGACAAACACATAAGATTCAAAATGTTATTCCTGCCTTCAATAAGATGGGTATTTCAAATACTAATACTGTGGGTGTGTTTGTGTGTGTGATGGATACGTTTTTGAAGGAAGGTTGAATGATTAGGCAGTTGTGAAAGATACAGCAAGGTGAGAGACATTGTAAATTAGCTTTGAATTTTATTGTTTTATATATTTATCACTTGTTTATATTTACCTGTATATTTACTAACTTCTTTGATCTCCAAAAATCTTGAATCCTTTCTCCTCTCTTAAGCTTTTTTTGTAATTCTGAAGTGTAGTCTTTGATATTTTTAAACTAATAGTGAATTGTAAGTTTTTGTGGAATTTGTCATAAAAAAAATACTGAAGAGACTTTTGAATAATTTTGTTTTATTAAGCTATTTTATCCATTTTATTGAGCTATGAATGTGAATGTTTCTCACAGTGCTATCTCTTAGATTCTAAAAATAGCTTTTGGTTTCTTTACAATTTTTGCTGTTAAGAAGATTGCTGTCATTCTTATTGTCATTTTTTACAAATGATTAGTTACTACTGTGCTGTTTTCAAGGCAGCTTTGTTGGTATCCTCGGTTTTTGTTTTTCTGTGGTCTCACTACAGTACTTAGATGTGGATTTACTTTCATTCAGCTTGCTGTCATTTTAAAATCAACTTCTAAAAATTTCTTAATCATTTGCTCTATTCATAATTCCTCTGATTTTCTTTAAATTTTTATTATGAAATGTTTTTATTAAGTGTATGTGAACCTTCTAATCCTATACTTAATATCCCTTATTTTCTATCCATGTTACTCTTATAAGACTTCATTACATATGACTTCCCAGAATTGTTTCTTCTAATTACCTGTGTTCTCTACAGCTATGTCTAATTTTACTGGGGAATTAGAATACTAAATTCTAATTCCAAAAAGTTAGTTGTCTTAAATTCCTTTATAATAATCAATTGCTGGATTATTTCCATTTGTTATATCATGAACCCTCAGTCATCATTGGATATTTTCTCCTCTCCTGAAGTATTTGTAATTTTGATTTGTGAGGCAACATTTAGGAAGGTTTTGTTCTGGAAGGATTCCTAATGGCCAGATTGCACCTTGTATTTTCAGAGTGACTTTTCATTTGCTTGTACCAGGTATGCCAGGAATATCATTAGTTCCAGATTAATTTTGTGTTAATTTTATCCAGTGCCAGGAGCTGCAATCCCTGAAAAGAGTAAGGTAAAAGGAACCTGAAAACAGGAAAAACGCCGGCTGTGAGAAAGGCTCCAGCCAAATGCGGCCATGACGGAGGCAAAGCCCCATGGATCCTGTTTGACAGACCTTCCCTAACTTTGAAGGATTGCGTGCATAGGCTTTGAGAATGTTCCTTCTTTAAATGAGATAACAGATGCACAGATGGATGATGGCATTTGACAGTAAAAATTATACTTAGGCATGGTGAAGGTGAGATTGCAGCAAAAGGGTGCCCCTTAGGGTGTGTAAGGATGTTTTTCAGTAACAGCAGGAGATTGAGAAAAAACAAGTGGACCACTTCCTCATAAACAATAGGCCCCAGCCGAGAGCTGGTGGAAAACAACCAATTGAGACAACAAGTAGGCTAAGATATTATAGGATTAAATAGGTAGTTTGATAAAGATAAGAAGTTAGAATGTTAATAATAAAATAGTAAGATAAGAGATATATAATAGTATTAGTAATAGTTAAGAAAACATAGGGATATAAAGATAGAAATAAGGTTAGTAGAAATAAATATATAGTAGTAAGTAACTTAAATAAGACTTAGAGTTAAGGTTTAGCTTTATAGGGTAAGGATATTATA
>CAUYQG010115200.1:0-48286 GCA_963574415.1 Tarsius wallacei | reverse complement strand
GCCCGGCTGATTTTTTTATTTATTGTAGAGATGAGGTCTCGCTTGCCCAGGCGGGTCTCGAACCCGCGGGCTCAGGCAATCCACTCACCTCAGCCTCCCAAAGGCGCGGGATTACAGGCTGAGCCACCGAGCCCGGCTTGTATGCATACATTATTTAGCTTTTAATTCTCTGAACAGTCTGAGATGGGCACCATGGGAGACTCATCATGCAGTGAACCTCCCATGGTGCCCGTTTCCCTCCTGTTGTCAAAACACTGCTTTCTGCAAATACAAATGACAGAGCATGATTCTACATCTCACCCAATCTTTCCTGCTCCTTAAGTTTTCAAGGTCAAGCTGGGTCCATACAAAGAGTTGTCAAGTTCCCCTCTAACTCCTCAGTCTAGGGTTAAGAAACTTAATTTGGTGGATGGGTCAGCTCCTTCTGAGATACACAGCTTTGCACATTGCCTCTTGGAAACTTTCCACTTCCTTTTAGGATAGTCACTAAATTTAGCAGCCCTTTCATGTATCTTGGGTGTGTTGTTTGTTTCCTGCAGTACATGTCAACACTGTGACAGCACTTGCAGAAGAGAAAGCACATAATAATGATTTTCATAGTGTTTTGTAGCATTTTTGTATAATTAATGGACACATCAGTGATCTCCCTAGTTTTTATAGGGATTCTACCTGTATTTCTATCTCTCATTTGTCTCATGTGGCTTCCTAGAAAAGAATGAAACTTCTATCTTTGTTATTTTAAAACCACTAAAATAGCCAATTAGTGAATGTTTATTGAGCTGAACTAGTAGATATGCAATAACAATACTCAATGGCTGTCTGTAGGATACGTCTAGGGGAACTATATTTATACCTCTAATAAAAAATCAACAGAATTGATTATTGATTCATCAATTTTTTTACTTATATCCATCCTTAAGGAGGAAAAGAAAATGGACTTCTAAGATTCCAATTACTAACCAGTGTAGCTAACCAGTGAGATTGTGGGCATCATAAGAAGTTTAATACTAAATTTATGTACTTGGCACAAATTGGAATTTGAGGGAACTATATTTTGGGTCAGGACTTCCTTCTAACTATATAACAACACATTGCCAGACTAAAACCATCACAGAGCAATCTGAAAAATGTTTACTCTGTCTCCAGTTTTATGAATTCTGATGGGAGCCAGAAGGAAGCAAACTAGCAAAAAAACATTGCAATAAATCTGGAGACGTTAGTGAGAAAAGACTTTCACAAAATTCAGATATAATCACAATTATGGCATAGGTAAATAAATAAATGTTAATAATTTATCCATTAAAATAGATACCTGATGGAAAATAATGGAAAAGTTATGACTCAGTCATCAGACCCACAAACAACTTGATACTTGGAGACTGTGTCACCTTTGCTTCTAAGCAGCAACACAGACAAACAAATCTCTTAAATTTATTCTCCCACGAAGTGGTTCTACTTTTGCTAACACTTGATATTGTCAAACTTTAAATTTAGTTTTGCTGGTGGGTCTGTAGTAATATTTCATTGTGGCTTTAATTTGAACTTCCTTGATTATTAGATAAATTGTGCTAACTTTTATCTGTTTATTTGGCTATCTTCTCTTCTGAAATATTTGCTCAAGACTTGCATAATTTCTCAGTTGATAATCTTTCTTTTTCTTATTAATGTGTGGAATATCTTGAACACAAGATCCATGACAGTTATTTGCATTGCAATATTTTTTCTCACTTTCTGGTTTGCTTTTTTGCCTTCTAAATTATATCTCTTTTAAGTTGAAGTTCTTAATTTTAATAAATAAGTAAAATATTTTCCTTTGTTATTAATTATTTTTGTATTCATTTTAAGAAATTCTTCAAAGGCCTTTAAATAGTGTCGTATATCCTTATCTGGAAGCATTGTTTTTTTTTTACATTTAGAAATCCAAAATATACCTGAAATAGATTATTAATGCTGTGAGATATGTAATTTATAAATACAGATATCTAAATGTTTCAGTAGCATTTTTGAAAAGAGAGTGTAACTTTGTAACATATCAGCATCCATACCTGTTGGGTTCTGTTTTTAGATTTTTTTGTCTGATTTTTGGTGGGTCAATTTATATTTTTTACACCAATATCAAATTGTATTAACACAATATTTTAAATATTAATAACTATTAAAGCAAGTCCTTTATCATTGTCATTATTGTTTAAGAGTACATTGGCAATTTAACATTTTTAAATAAAATTTAAAATAAGTTTGCTATGTCTCATACAAAAATTTTCCTGAGATTACATTGGATTTTAATTTCAATTTAAGTAAAATAGATTTCTTTACAATATTGAATCTTCCAAATCATACATGGTATGTCCCTCCATTTGTTTATATGCTCTTTAACTTCTCAGTAATACTTTGTAGCTTTCATTGACAAGGTCTTGAATTTTTTTGTCAAAATTATTCTTAGTTATTTGATATTCTTGAATGATCTTTTAAATAGTACCCC
The DNA here is from genome assembly GCA_963574415.1 of Tarsius wallacei. Lineage (NCBI taxonomy): Eukaryota > Metazoa > Chordata > Mammalia > Primates > Tarsiidae > Tarsius > Tarsius wallacei. Next base: position 45,804 of record CAUYQG010115200.1, on the reverse strand, counting down.
TTTTAGGAAAACATTATTAAATTATGTCTTCAGAAAAGGGAAAAATTCATGTGTGTACAGCTATATAGATACAAACCCATAACATGCTTGTAATATGCAAGAGATCAAGAAACAGAATATAAGCAACCCTCCAGCAGCCCATCAAATCCCATTCCTGGCACTTCATGATTTCTTTCCTTTTTTGTGTCGTAATAACAAACTTTATTTTTATAAGAATTTTGCAGAAATTGGTGTGACACTATGACAAATATCTTCTATATTTTTATACTTTATATATTTTTCTCCTACTCAAATAATTGCTCACTCAAACCACATGTTCAAATGGACCTTAATAATGTGTGTATAATCCTATTTCTAAAACAAAAATTATTTTGCCTGTTAAAGGATTACATGAATGGCATCATATAGTATGTACACAAAAGTTTGCTTCTTTGCTCCAAGATCTATAGGTAAGATTTATTAACACCATTGCTTGTAGTTTGTTAATTCTCATCAAAATATAGTATTCCATTAAATACATACACCTCAATTTATCTAAATTACTATTTACGGACCTTTGAGTTGTCTCTTATTTTGAGCCACTACTAATAGTGTTGCTATGACATTATTTTTTCTTCTTTAGTTTTGTTTTTTTCTGTTTGGAATAGTGCTCTTATTTATAAATTTTCACGTGTTTGGTGACTACATAAGTATTTCTGTTGGATCTATCCCTAGGAGTAGTTTACTGGATCACAGATTGTGCATATACGTACTTTTAGCCCACACTTGCAAACTTCTTTCCAAAGTGGCTGAGCCAATTTGCATTCCCACCAGCAGCATATGAGATTTCCAATTGCACCATATCCTTGCCAAAACCTGCTAGTGCATGTCTTTTTCATCTTAGCCATTCTGGAGTATAAATAGCAGTATTTCATCCTGGTTTAATTTTCTTTTTAAAAAACTAATAGTATTCAGCATTTTTTCATTTACTTAGATGTTGCTTTATTGTGAATCATCATTTCAAGCAGTTTAACAATTTTCTATTTAGTTGATGACCTTTTAAATTGATTTATAAAAGCTTTCATATATTCAGAGTAGGAGTTTTTGGTTAAATTCATATTTTAAACATATCACTTCCACTTTGTCTTTCCTTTTTTAATAATTTATTTTGACAAAGATGTTTAATGTAGTTACATGTATATATATATTTCTTTATGATGAAGGTTATTATTTAACTTTTTAAGAAATTTATGGCCTCCTCAAGGTTATATGACATTCCTTATTTTCTTTTAAAACACCTATTGTTTTACCTTTGCTGTTTAGTCTTACTCTTCCTTTGGAATTGAGTTTTGGGTATAATGGCAGTTACTGAATAGTCCCAACTTTCCACTGTACTGAATTGTCAATTTTGTCATCCATTAGGTGGCTGCATTTGAGTGATATGAGTGGTTCTTTGTCTTCTCTGTTCTGGCAAGTTGTCCAGAGCCACACTGTATTCTAAACCTTTGGGCTGGTTATTTCTTTTATTTTTTTCTAAGTTTTCGAGTGTCTCCTCAATGGGAAAATTGCTTTAAATTACTTGGTCTATAATTACTGTTTTAAGGTACTTAAAAAAAAAAAACAACAAAGCAAGTTTCTCCCCCAAAATTATTCAGTTGTCACCTGTTGGGGCATTAACAAATAGTATTACCTCACTAGTTATACAATTTTTTTTTTATTATTGGGGAACCCTAGTTTTCACTTCTATCTCCCATCAGCCTCTTTCTTAAGACTGTGTGAGGTGTTAGTTGTTATGTAAGTCTGAAGATACCTTAAGTGAGGAAAGTACAGACAATTTGACTCTGCAATTGGAAAGTATAGGTAGTCTTCCATAAAAGGTAGCAGCAAATAGGTCCTGGAAGTCTCTGAGGTGATAGCATAGATTACGCATCCATAGGAACACTGTGGGGTTGTAGAACAAGAATCCTGAACATATATACATTCAGAACTAGGTGGAATAGAAGGAAGAAGAGACCACCCTTGCTGTGCACCTCAAATGTTTTGTGAAGATTGTGAGCAAAGGTGGTGAACTCTTGTCATGCATAATCAGAACTCTGCTTCTGTATTTTAGCTCTAGGTAGTGCCTTTTTTTATCAGTTAGAAAAGCTTAAACACAGCAATAAATAAAGTCATCTTCCCAGAGGAGTTGGCCTTAGTCAGGGGAGGATCATCTAGTTTGGGAGGGCTCAAAAGCCAGAGTAATTAAGAGCTGTAGTGAGCCCTGTAGTACTTACTCTTCAGAAGTCAAGAAGCAACTGATGAAGCCAAAGGAGTTATGGTGGGGAGATCTCAGCCATAGCTACTGATTTTGTTGCCCATACCAGCTCTATTATCATTCTCTGATCTAGTGGATGATGGCAAACCTGTGAACTATAATGCAAATGAATATCTGCTATGACAGAGGTGACTGGCAATCTCCAAGGAGAGTAGAGCGCTTGTGTCTGATTTACTCATCATCGGACTGCCTGCCATGCCTCATGCCTCCAGAAAAAAGAAAGGAAGAGAGGAAGCACAAGGAAAAAGAAAGGAAGAGAGGAAGAAAGGAAGGAGAGAAGCTTATGTGTATCCAGGAGTCCCACCAATTTTAAACCATCTGATTTAACATTTATTGCTGAAAAGGGATGAAAGAGAAGAGAATTTGTGAATTTCAGGTCTTTAGTCTTGCGATTAAATTGAAGTGATTTTCCTTACTATTAATAAAGGAGGTATTCCAAAAGCAACTCTTCTATCACTTCAGAATCCTTCTGTGATACTTTCCTAGTTAAGGCAATACGTTGCTAATTTATGGTATAAAAGCAGTATTTCAGAACAGAAATCTTCTTTCCATACTTTGAACCACAGCGTTGGGATAGCTAAGGAGTGCTTTTTACATTTGAACAGATTTAAAGTTCCCAATAACCTCCTCTTCCCCACTTTCTTCCCAGATCTCCCTGCCTTCCCCCACAGATTCTTCAACATCCTACCATTATGCTCTGAAAATTATGTGGTTTTCTATCTGGGTAAGAATGCAAAACAGGCCCCTAACATTCCAGAAGATCTTCTAAAGTTTGCCATCTGCACATCTGGTATGTGAGATGCCGGTAGTGCCCTTTAATCAGTAACACGGATATATGCGCTTTGGGCACTTGTCAGAGTTACTTCACAAATTGACTGCAAATAACCAGGTCTTGTCAAAACTGTACTTGAACATAGAATGATTTAAAGAGACAAGCTAACCACTGATTCCCACATTTTCTCCAAGCTCATACCTATGTTAAGAAATATAATCAGAAAACAACATTGCTGAATAATGCCATTCATCTTCCTGTAGTTAACATTGGTTTGGTTCATAACTTTAAATATGTGTATAAAATAGGAATTCATACTTATAAAGATTTATTTAAATTTTCAGAGAACTGTTTTTACTTATTGTCCAATCATCTTTAAAAAATTTGTATGACGATCTATGATATAAATCGAACTTAGAAATCAAAAGCCAAGAAAAAAAAGTCTTTTTGACTGGCCTTATATGATTTATTTAGTGGACAACTAAGATTATATAATTCAATTCTCTTTTTTTCCTCTTGGTTGTCAGGAAGCTCAGAGAACAGTTTAATATTAAATTCCCATTTAGTACAATTTAACTACTACATCATGAACACAAAAAAGAATAAGAAAGGTACTCTGCTGGGTGCTGCAGGAGAAACAGATAGCTTCAACTCATACTTTAGGAGACACAGCAGGGCAGTCCAGCATACTTGTTGTAAGAAGAGGAGGAGGAGCTAAGAAAAGTGACAGCATAGGTGGGTAGGAAAATAACCAAGGATGGTTGCTAAGGACAGAATTAAAGGGAGGCAAAGGAGGAAAGGAAGACATTCGGGTCTGGGACTCAACGGGCTGTGTGAAAGAGATTAGCACTTTGCATTAGCCTTTTGGTTAAGATTTGGAGAGGAGGAGAAAGTATTTCATGTAGAAGAAGCATCACTGAGATGTATAGGGCTTATCAAATGGCCTGGTCTGATTAGAGCAGATGTCTGTTAGGAAGAAGTATGAAATGAATGTGAAAGATTGGCTTTTCTGTATCTGATGCATAATTCGAAAACTACAGTGCAGAACTTCAGTTTTTAGTTCATACCAGTTATATTCTTATCTTTCTTCAGAGATTTATTTGTTAATTTTTAAAAATTAATAATTGTTTTTTCTATTTAAATATTGCAAATTATCTTAAGTTCATTTTGATGGGAGCAGAAAATAAATACGGCAATGTTTACTGTAAGTGTTCGTAAGACAATAGAAACTCCAGTAACATTCATTTTAAAAATATCATTCAAAATAGTTGTCTTATGTAGAATAGAAAAGACATAAAATGACAACTGAGTTGGTCTAGAGTATTGGCAAGGCAGTATGCAATGTATTTTTTCATACTTTCTTTAATCAAACAAAAGTCTGATTAATAGGCATTTTAAGCTCAATTTTATAAGGGATATTCTGAAGCTCAGGAAAATAAAATGGCTTTTCCAGAGACTCACAGCTCAAAAGTGCTCAAATCCAGACTGGGATTTGACCATCAAGCTCATTTTCTTCTCATCACACTGAGCTGTAACCAGTACAACAAAGTGGTCAATTGACTTTAATTTTTCATTTTCAGCTGATTGTTCTGACTCCTATACTTTCACATAAGTGGAATTTCAGCAGTATATTTTCAGATTTTAAATAAAAAACACAAAACGAACAGGCAGAGAGGAAAATCTAGAACATGAAATCAATTTCTGCTTTTATCCATAGGAGTGCTTAATGTGGATAGAATTTGTCAACAGACTTAATGAGTACAGAATGGGAACTTGGATGATGGTTGTATTTGCTATCTTTTTTTATACATATTGAAAATATTTATTTTAAGAACAGAAGCTGTATAAGATCATATTGAAGCTGTTGTGCAATTGTTCTCAGCAGATGCTGACTGACAACAGTCATCCTGAAAGTAGCCACACCAATCTTCTTGGCTAAGACATCCTAGCATCCGACAAATTCCAGACTTAGAGGAATATGGAAGGGTGCAAAATAAAAAGGAAGTATTGTTTTGGAGGGTGGGTCCTTTATAGTACACTCAGAATTTTTTTCCTCTAGATCAAACAGTCAACCAAAATATTTATTTGGAAGTTTTCATCATTATTTGCAGAATAAACATCCCGAGTTGTGGCATATAGGAGACTGTTTCTTCCACTGTGACAACACTCCTGCCCACACTGCCCTCAGTTTTCAGCAGTTTTTGACCAAAAAACAGCATGACCCCTGTGCCTCACCCTCTCTATTCACCTGATCTCAGCCCAAGTGACAGTTTTTGGGTTTTTTTTTTCCCCCATATGAAAAAAGTCCTCCAAGGGAAACATTTTGCCATTGTGATGTGGAAGAAGTGAAACAAAAAATGGCAGCAGTACTAAAAGGCATCAAAATTGACCAGGTTAAAAACTGTTTTTAGCAGTGAACAAAGCATCTCGATAGGTGTATTGCATCAAATGGAAAGTACTTTGAAGGTGACTGAAGTTTAAACATGTGAGAATAAATATACAATTTTTTATACATAAATTCTTTTGGGGGGTTCCCCCCTAATATATCTAGAAAGATGGGATTCCAATGCTCCTTAGACTTCAGAGAAAGATGGTTGTTTCTCCATTCTATTCACCAAGGCAAAGTAACATCATTGAAATTAGTTTTTCCCAGACCACATAACTATAAATTGAAAAATAATTAGTTTCTCTCAATGTTATGTATATATGTGGCATGATTAGTTGCTTTTTCTGTGCATTTCAATGTAGAGTGAAGCAAAATATATGCTCTAAGAAGTGGTAAACTGAAGGGCACTCTCTCCTCCACCACTTTCCATCCAGTTCAAACACCTTCAACAGCTACCAATAGCTATGGAATAAATCTCAAGTCCATAACACAATGTTTGACATTCTCCCCATTTCGTCTCCATCTGGTCCTTCTAAGATTTTTCCCCATTAAGATTTTTCATGTACTCAGCACACCACCTAAATTGAAATATTTGACATTTCCCAAAACATTCCTGTATTCTGGGTGATGTAATGATACACAAGACAGGCTTGGCCCTTGCCCGATGAAGCCTTCATTTCATCCTCCAATTGTACAAACAGGTCTTGCTAAGCTCCACCAGTCTGTGAATATGAATAGGACCACACTAGTAGCAAAAACAGTTATATGGTTCAGCCTTGCTAACTAGCATGGTCTTGAGCGCCCCTCAAAGTCCGCCCCATTGTGACTGATGAGTCTCGAAACTTTCCCACTTAAACTCACAAATCTATACCTTCTCTAGCATGTGGTGTTGGCCATATTCTTTTTCAGCATTGCTTCTTGACTGCCCCAAAGCTGCAGATTATTCATATGCCAAAACAGCATCGTATTACCCCAAATCCTCTGTGGCCCACACAGAAATAGAAAAATGTTGCTATTCTCCTGTGTGTGTCACACTTTTCCACCTAGTCATGAAAGTATGTGGTCTATGAACATGTATCTTATAGGATCCCTCATAAAATCCAGCTTCTTCCTTTCCCACTTATAGTCTTCATGTAGCTGAAGTAGTTTTATTTTGAGAGTGAGCACAGATGATATTTTCACAAGAAACAAACATTCCTGATTCTCTTTGGATAATATTAGAGACCTGCTCCTTAAAATGACTCTGTGCTTTGGATATGAACAGTCAGTTCAGCCTTTAAATCTAATGTGTCAGGCAAATTATTTCCTTTTTCTTAACTGATTTGAGAATAATTTTAGAAGAATAAAATGCAGAAAGACTTCCTTATATGGAAAGGATTTAGTAGAAAGTGTATGCAATCATGTGAATATTATAGACTCTCAATGAAGTAAAAAGGTCATTTTTTGAATTTCTGGAAAGTCTATGGGTTAGTCTTGAGGACCAGTCACTGAGTTGGACTCCAAGACTGAGATCTCTTTCTTTCTTTTTTCTCCATCTTCACCTAAAACATCATGAGACTGTGTCAGCTCCTTCGGGTCTCCTCAGCCCCAACTCTGTGGCCATTTTAAGAATGTCTGTATTTAATATTGTCCAAAGAGAATCAGAAGTGTTTATTTCTTGTTAAAATATCTTCTGTGCTCACTTTCAAAAGAGAATCACTTCAGCTACTTGGAGATAGGAGCTATGAGTGAAAAAGGAAGAAGCTGGATTTTATGAGGGATCCCAATCATAGTCCTGTTAATTCCTCCTAACTTCCAACGAAGTCTGCAAACTATAACAGGAAACAGAGGCTAGGCCATAATGGGCCCTTATTTCAATTTTTTATGTGCATAGTTTTTCATCCTTTCAAGTTCTATATTCTTTAGAAAAAAGAACTAGGTTTCAATCATCATTGAAACTCCAAGGACTCTTTGCACAAAATATACACTTGAATGATGATGATTCAATTATTCCTCTTAGCCATGTTGCACCCACTAAATCCAATCTGTTCTCAATGAAACATTACCATATGTATTTTATATATAACCTGAAATCATTTAGGAAGAAGTATAAACTCATAAATAATTCCAAAACACAAAGTTGATTTTTTTTTGCTTCACAATAAAATGAATTTTCCCACTTTTTATTCAGATATATGATGCTGTATAGACATTGCCATGAAAGTAGCTGCTGAAATTACATGGATTATGTTACAAGGCCATCTGACAGAAAACAATTATATTAGTGTAACTCACATGATATTGGACAAGGAATGATTAAACCATTAGTTCCCTGGAGCTATTTCTGAACTACTGCTGCTGGAGTGATATAAAGGAAATAGAACAGTAAAATATACTCTGTACAATGAGAAAAGTCATTTTTAATGGGAAATTTTCAAGAAAAATTAGATTTTAAACAGCATCCTCATCAGAAATAATAAACCTAAAAGAGAATGCAGCCAACAAAGGAAACCAAGACTGAGGAGTTTCAGAGAAACAGAACACTTGGGCATCAGTCTTTGCAACATTTTGCAGAATGTATTGGGAGGGAGCAAAGATTCCAGCAGAAATCGAAACAGATGACTTTTGCACTTAGAGATGGTGTTTTGAAACTAGGCATAAAAAATGGAACTAGACTTAGTAAGAGAAAGGTATAAGCTGGGACAATGTCAGTTGGGATTCACAGAAAAATTCTCTCAATTTAAACGAAAATATCTGTAGTCATTCTGGTTGAGTGTTACACCCTATCCTTACTGAAGAGGGAATCAAGAATGGTCTCAAATAGAAAAGCATGTGGTTTAGAATAGTCCATACTGTAAACTGCATACATTCCTTATTATGGGTTTAGTTTTTTTAATGGATGCTTGTGTTGCCTGCATAAAGCCTAAAGCTGAGAAACCTCTTCAGTTATTATTATAAATACATCATGGACTAGTAGAACGACAGAAATTTCTAGAGTCAATATTAGTGGATGAAGTGAAACAGTGTTCCTTAGAGAATTCTATCTGAATGAGGCCTCTTTTTCTCTGAATGCAGCACGTTTTAAATTTTTACATAAAATGTTCTTCACTGTATCCATAGGTGATCCCTCATTCCCTTCCTCAAAAATATAGATCAGCAGATAAGATTGTTCTGCAAAGAGTCCAAGGAGAAGCAAATGTAAACTTATTCCATATAGAAAAGAAAGGAGTTCCATATGATGTCTTATGGACATCATAAGAGGCAGTGTGCTGCAGGAGTGGGAAAGTATGAGAGGCAAATAACAAAATCTAATCCTGGCTTATCTCTAACTTGCTTCTGGGCCTCAGTTAAATCCCTAAACCTCTACTAGAATGAATCCTTGCTTTCCCCAAGCTGCTCAGAACAGGCCACTGTTATGAACCTGTAAAGCCCTTTTTGCTCCTAAAAAGTTGCACTGCCGACCATTTTTGGCTGGCACTGCTACTTGGGGACCAATTCTTTCCCATTCTCTGGGCTCACATGGGCACGGGGTTGATCTGTACACTATTGTGAGAACTAAACTAATTCAGTCAACTGCTCTTGACTAATGCCTTCCTACCTCAGCTCCCATGGAGTACTACCCTGCAAGAAGTTAAAGGTTAGATGGCATCTTTAAAAGTAAAACAAAACATGACTATCTCTCTATAGAGCCTCTGAGCCTTTAGCTGGGCTCTCATTGCATGACTTGAACTTGCTAAAAACACTTCAGATAGAATCACACTGGTGAGACTTTGAAAAGAACAACTGTTGAAGTGAAGATTCACAACTCCCAGAGTATGAAATTAGTAGTGTTTCTCAAGTGAGTACACAAACATTATATTAAAAATTTCCTTTTGCATGTACATTAAAAAATATTTATTTGAGTGCTATATAAAAATAATTTCCTTTTCTAAAATAAAACTTAGGTTTTTTGTTTTTTGTTTTTGTCTTTCAAAAGCAACCCTAGATATTAACACATCTGAATATATTTCCTATATAACTGATCACATCAATCTAGCCATTGTTAATTCATAACTCCCCATATAGACTTTAAAAAAGAAAAAAACAAAAAAACAGGCATGGTGGCAAGTATCTGTAATTCCAGCTACTTGGCAGGCTGAGGTGGGAGAATCACTTGAGCCCAAGAGTTCCAGACAAGCTTGGGCAAGCTTGGGCAACATAGCAAGACCCTGGCTCTTTAAAAAAAAAAAAAAAAAAAGTCCTCTGCAAGGCCCAGTGGCTCATGTCTGTAATCCCAACACTTTGGGAGGCTGAGGCAGGAAGATTGTTTGAGGCTAGCAGTTCAAGACTAGCCTGTATAGAAAATTTTTTTTAATTAGCTGAGAATGGTGGTATGTGCCCTGTAGTCCCAGTTACTCAGGAGGCTGAGGCAAGAGGATCACTTGAGCTCAGGAGTTAGAGGTTAGAGTGAGCTATGATCATACCACTGCACTCCAGTTTAGGGAACCCTGTCACTTAAAAAAATGTTTAAAAATCTTATATCTACCTATTAAAAAAATGAAAAAAAAAGTCATCTGGATATTTTTAAAAATCTGTGAATATTTAAATTTGGAGCAGTTAGCAAAAACTGTAAAAGCTTTTGACAGAATTTAGATTCAACATCATATCAGAAGACAGAGACTAAAAGATGTTCTTACCTAGTCATTTAAATTTACAAATGAGAGAATATAACCCCTTCCTCCTCAAAACAAATTCTAATGGTTTCCCTGAAGGATTTTTTTTTTTTTTTTTTTTTTTTTATTATTTTATTTTATTATGTTATTGTGGGGTACAGTTAGGGGTTAGGCATACAGAAATAATTCGTTCATGTACCCTTGTTGATAAGAGGTGTCTCCCCATCCTCAGATAGATATCCACCACCATTAATCCCATCAAAAGAGGACTGGATCAAAAAAATGTGGTACATATACACGATGGAATACTACGCAGCCATAAAGAAGAATGAAATCATGATTTCGCAGCAACCTGGATGGAACTAGAGTCCATAATACTGAGTGACCTCTCACAAAAACAAAAAACTAAGTATCACATGTTCTCACTCATATAGTAGACCTTGATCATCCAACGTATTACCACAAGAAAATGTCTGACTGTCTTGGGAAACTGGGCGGGGGGGAGGGTGAGGGGGATGGGATTAATGGTGGTGGGTATCTATCTGAGGATGGGGAGACACCTCTTATCAACAAGGGTACTTGAACGAAATATTTTTGTATGCCTAACCCCTAACTGTACCCCACAATAACATAATAAAATAAAATAAAATAAATTAAAATAAAATAAAATAAAATAAAATGACTATAGTACTCAAAGAAATCTTCAGATTCAATGTAGCCAGGCGCAGTGGTTCACACCTATAATACCAGCACTTTGGGAGGCTGAGGTGAGAGGATTGACTGAGCCCGCAGGTTCGAGACCAGCCTGGGCAACATGGTGAGACCTCATCTCTACAATAAATCAAAAAATTAGCTGGGTGTGGTGGTGCATGCCTGTAGTTCCAGCTACTTGGAAGGCTGAGGCAGAAGGATCGCCTGAGTCCAGCAAGTTGAGGCTGTGGTGGCCGTGAGCAGTGTGCCACTGCACTCCAGCCTGGGCGACAGAGTAAGACTCCAACTCAAAAACAAAATGAAACAAAAAAACAAAAAACAGATTCAATGTAAACCCCACCAAATACAAATGTCATTTTTCACAGAAATAGAAAAAAACCCTAAAATTCACATGAAACAATAAAGAGCCCAAATAGCCAAAGAAATCTTGAGGAAAAAAAGAACAAAACTGGAGGCATCCACACTACTGGACTTCAAAATATATTACAAGGTTATAGTAACCAAAACAGCATGGTATTACTATTAAAACAGACACATAGACAAATGGAGCAGAATACAGAACCCAGAAATAAATCTTCATATTTACAGCCAACTGATTTTTAACAAAGGTGCCAAGAGCATACACTGGAGAAGGGATACCCTCTTCAATAAATGGTCCTGGGAAAATTGGATATTCAAATGTAGAAGATTGAAACCAGACCCCTATCTCTCATCATATACAAAAGTCAACTTAAATGAATTAAAGACTTAATGCAAGACCTGAAACTATAGAACTACTAGAAGAAAACATAATGGGTGACTCTCCAAACACACAAATTACTTTTTGGAGGGTGGGTCTCTTAGAGTACAAGCTTCCCCTGCTAAGTAAGTATTCTAGGAACCCATCAGTATCAATATACCAGCCAGCATTGTTGTGAGAGGCTACACATCTGCCCATTTCATGATGGGTGATTTATGAGCGCACCTGCCCACACAACACTGAGTATTCAGCAGTTTTTGACTCAAAACAGCTTGACACCCATGCCCCACCCCCTTATTCATCCGATCTCACCCCAAGTGACTTTTTCTTTGTTTCCCTGTATGAAAAATGTCCTCCAAGGGAAGCGTTTTGCCAATGTGGAAGAGGTGAAACAAACCAAAAAAAAAAAAAAAAAAAAAAATGGAAGAAACACTAAAAGGCATCAAAATTGATGAGTTTAAAAACTGTTTTGAGAGGTGGAAAAAGTGTCTCGATAGGTGTATTGCATAAAACAGAATACTTTGAAGATGACAAGTTTAAACACGTAAGAATAAATAATTTGATATAAAGAAAGTCTGAGTTTTGGGGGTCCCCTTTAACATAAAGTAAATGACTGAGAACATTGCTTGAGGCAAAGATTTTATGGCTAAGAACTCAAAAGCACAGGGAACAAAAACAAAAATGGAAAAATGGAACTATATTAAACTAAAAGTCTTTTGCACAGTAAAGGAAATGATAGAGTGAAGAGACAACCTGTTGAATAGGAGACAATATGTGCAGACTATTCATCTGGCAAGGGATTCATACGCAGAATTTACAAGGAACTCAAACAACTCAACAGCAAATAATAATAATAATAATCCCGTTAAAAAGTGGGCAAAGGACATGAATAGACATTTCTCCAAAGAAAACATACAAATATCCAGCAGGTATATATATGAAAAAAATGGTCAACATCAATAACTATCAGGGAAATACAAGTTAAAATCACAATGAGATATCCTCTTTTCCCCGTTCAAATGACTATTATGAAAAAGACAAAAAGTAACCAATGCTGGCAAGGGTGTGAAGAAAAGGGAACTCTTACATGCTATTGGGGGGAATGTAAATTAATACAACCACTACGGAAAACAGTAAGGAGATTTCTCATAAAACTAAAAACAGAACTACCATAAGATCCAGCAATCCCTCTATTGGGTATTTATTCAAAGGAAAAGCAATCAGTATATCAAAGGAATGCCTGCACCCCCATGTTTATCATAGCACTACTCACAATAGCAAAGATAGGGAATCAACCTATATGTCTATCATGGTATATGTACACAGTGTAATATCTGGCCATAAGAAATAATGAAACTATGTCATTTGTAGCAACATGGATAGAATGAAATAAGCCAGGCACAGAAAACAAATTTCACATGATATCACTCATACATGGGAGTTAAAAAAAATGGATCTCAGTTAAAAGTAGAATGATAGATACCAGATGCTGGGAAGGTGTGTGGGTGGGAAGGAAAGAATGAAGAGAGGTACAAACTTATAGTTTGATAAAAGGAATAATTTCTACTGTTTTATAGCAGAGTAGGCTAATTATAGATAACAACGATGTATTATATATTTCAAAACAGCTAGAAGAGAAGATGTGAAATGTTCCCAACACGGAAATGATAAATACTCAAGGTGATGGATACCCTGACGTGACCATTATATATTCTGTGCATGTAATGAAATATCACACGTGCTCCATAAATATGTACAAATATTATCCATCACTAAACAAATAGGTAAAAGTTAAAACTGTTTCAAACATTACAAAAACAGCATTCAATTTTTGAACTAAAATATTTCAAGATGACATATCCTCAAATAAAAGCAATTTCTGAAAAACACCTTAGAGACCCACTTATGAAAAATCTAGCTCCATTTCAGAGAATGTTTTTCAATAACGGTTAAATTAAAGAATTCTGTTTAAAACTGTGAATTTACTGAACATCTGACCATCTGGGCCTTTAATCCAGCAATAAAGTTCACTTGCCAAAAGCAATAATATTTGGACAGCCCTTACCTTCGTGAATATACATCTTTTGAGCATCTTCAGGATGAAATAACCCCAGTAAAGGTGAAGGATCTGTAGGAGTATGAGCTGGAAGTTGAGGAAGATGTACGAAAAGAAAGGTTCGAGGTAATGCAGAGGCAGAATCAATGTGCAATATAAGATCCTGAAAAACCAAACAGATGGGAGAATTCCATTACAGCCAAAGCAGTTTGAATTCTCAATAAGAAAACAAATACTTTTTTTCCTAAGGCATACAACATGTATTTCATTTCTAACGATGTCCAGGAAATTCCCACGAGAAGAGATACAATCATATCATCTTTAATATCATTACTGGCAAGCAACAAAAAAGGTACAACTTGTATTCAGGGAGAAAAGTTAAAGTAAATGACATTTTTATCACCCCGTGTTTAAACTAGTGTTTCTGTAGCTCAGCTTCCTCTATGCAAACTGAAATGTATACACTAACCATTTTTACCTTCTGGTGGAGTAGGTGGTGAGACTGAAGAACAAATGAGATAATGCATGTATACCTGGGGTGACATGAGATAATGATGTATACTTGCCTCAATACATAATCTGATTTATTTGGCATCAAAGGTGAGGGGAGAATTCTACAAAAGTAAATTTTCCAAATAAAAGAATCTTTAACGAAGCAAAAATTTCATGGTTACTTCCACTTCCCTAAGTGAACTGCATGCTTTACTAATCTCATAAACAGAAACTAATTTCATAGACACAGTTTGAACTGCCCCAATGACCCAAGATGCACAGTCTTCAGATATTATTACAGTATTCAGGGCTATTTGTTCCTTTCCCAAACTTCATATACTATTATGATTTCAGTGTTCTTCGGTAGGCTTGTATATATTACTTTAGTTATAGAAATATTTTGTTCATGTAAAATTGAGAAAACAAGAAAGAAAATTTATCATAAAACCATCACCTCAAACAAACAACATGATAATTTTATTGCGTTATCTTCCAGTTTTTTTAAAAATATACAGTTTATTATTTTATTTTTTAAATCAACAAAGTTTACTGTGGGGTTTTTTTGGTGTCTAGTCCAATGAATTATAATATGTGTATAGGCTTGTATAACCACCATCACAGTTAGGATACAGAACAGTCCATAATGCAAAAAAAAAAAACAAAAAAACAAAAACTCCTTTATAGTCACGCTCTCCTCCACTCTAACACCTGTCAACCACTTCTGTACTTTAGTTTATCTTTTCAAGGACATATACATGGAATAACACTGCACGTGATCTTTTGAGAATGCCTTCTTTCACTCAGCATAATGTCTTTAAGATTTATCCAAGTTGTTGTGGGTTTCAATAGTTCAGTCCTTTTTATTACTGAGTGGTACTCCATTGCACATATGTACTACAATTTGTCTTTTCACCTACTGAAGAGTATATGGGTTGTTTCCAGTTTTTGATAATTATGAATAAACTGCTATAAATATTCATGTATACTTTTATGTGTAAACAAAAGTTTTCATTTCTCAGTGGTAAGTAGGTAGGGATGGAATTGTTGCAAAGCATATGCTGTATATATGTGTAACTTTGTAAGAAACTAAAAAAACTGTTTCCCAGAGCTGTTGCTTTGCACTCCTGCCAGCAAAGCAAAACATGAGAATGCCAGGCATTCTACAACCTCATCAGCGCTTGGTGTTGTTCTATAGAGATTTTTGCCACTGTGGTAAATATAGCACTTGTGAGATTTTTATGCTCAATTCCATTTAGCTTTAAGTCAAAGACATTTTACACTATTTAAACAAATTGGTGTATATAGTATTTCATAAATTGAAGATTACTTCTGTGGAAGTATATATTCCTAAATGTGAGATTACTGTTTCAAGGTATACATTAAAGGTACATACATTCAAGTTGTATATTAAAAGGTATTAAAATGTTGTCAAATTATTTTCCAAAATTATTAATATGGCCACTAGCAATTTATGGAAGAAGAGTCTCACTGAATCCCCAACCAGTATGAGATAGGTTTACAATTTGCTATTTAAAAAACAAATCCCTTTCGACCTGCATTATTTGCGAGGCTGTAACAGTTCCTCTATGTCTGTTTAGTAGCTCGTTTCCTCTTTTGTGAGTTATCAGTTCAAGTTATGTTTCTTTTCCAAAAGCAATTATATAAACTCTCTATAACAAGGACATTAGCCATTTATTCACTTTATAGAATCATTTCTCAAGTTTAATTCTCAATTTAAAATTGGTTTTAAATTAAGAACTTGGTTTTCTTTAGAAACATAAGAATTACAGGAAAATATAAAGAGGTTGAGAAAAAAATGATCCAAAATCTCACAATTTACAGGTAACCCAGAATATTCTGATGAACCTACTTCAAGACATCACTCTTAAAAATACATCCTTTAAGGTGTTTTTGTCCCCTCTTATCACTGCATGATTTTATATAACAGGGATTACACTGTACCTGGGGTTGGTGTTTTTGTTTTAGTTTTTTGAGTTGGAGTCTCACTCTGTCACTCAGACTGGAGTGCAGTGGCCGCTCCAGGCCACCGCAGCCTCGACCTGCTGGGCTCCAGCGATCCTTCCGCCTCAAACTTCCAAGTAGCTGAAACTACAGGCGCGCGCTACCACGCCCGGCTGATTTTTTGATTTATTGTAGAGATGAGGTCTCGCCATGGGGTTTTTTTGTACCCTGCTTTTTTCACTCAATAATTTGTTACAGAGAGCATTCCACATCAATGCATACAGTTACACATCAGGAGTCAGGAAATTGTAAAGGGACAGATAATGAATATTTCAGGCCTGTGGACCATTTGGTCTGTTACAGCTACTCCATTCTGCCATTGTAGTATGAAAGCAGCCAGGAGCCGGGCTCGGTGGCTCAGCCTGTAATCCCGCACCTTGGGAGGCTGAGGTGGGTGGATTGCCTGAGCCCTCGGGTTCGAGACCCCCCTGGGCAACTTGGCATGACCTCATCTCTACAATAAATCAAAAAATTAGCCGGGCATGGTAGCGTGCGCCTGTAGTTCCAGCTACTCGGAAGGCGGAGGCGGAAGGGTCGCCGGAGCCCAGCAGGTCGAGGCTGCGGTGGCCCGGAGCGGCCACTGCACTACAGTCTGGGCGACAGAGTGAGACTCCAACTCAAAAAAAAAAAGCAGCCAGGGCAGCTAGCATACATAAGCTACTTTACTTCATGCACAGATATTACATAAATTAATGGGTGTGGCTGTGCTTCAATAAAAACTCATCAACAAGACCAGGCAGTAGGCTAAACTTGGTCTTTAAGCCATAGTTTGTCCTACTGTGTATCATTCTAAGTAATGGCTATACAGAAATCCATTTTATAGATACAAGAAGGGACCCCCAAAAACCCAGAATTTATTTATAGAAAAATGTGTATTTATTCTTAAACTTCATCAGCTTTAAAGTACTCTTAATTTCATGCAATACGCCTATTGAGATGCTTTTTCCACTGCTCAAAAGTTTTTGAACTTGTCAATTCTGATGCCTTTTAGTCCTTCTGCCGTTTTTTGTTTGACCTCTTCCACATTGGCAAAACGTTTCCCTCTGAGGACTTTTCTCAACCAGGGAAACCAAAAAAAGTTGCCTGGGGTGAGAATAGGTGAACAGAGAGGGTGGGACATGGAATCATGCTGTTTTGGGTCAAAAACTGCTGAACACTCAGCGTGGTGTGGGCAGGTACATTCACAAATCACTCACCGTGAATTGGGCAAGAGCCTTGAAAGAATCTAAAAAAAAAAAAAAAAAAATTCCCTAAAGCCAAACATAGACTCTCGCAACAACCATAGCTGGTACGCTGGTGCCAATGGGTTCCTAGACCACTTACCCAGAAGGGAAAGCCTGTATTACAAGGGTCCCGCCCTCCAAAAGATAATTCCAGTTTTGGGGGAACTCCCCTTGTGTCTAATAATTTTTAACTAATCCCTTATTGATAAACTTGTTAATTCCTCCCAAATTTTCATTATATGAAAAAGAATGCTATGAAAATTACTTGTAAAAAGTTTTTGATATAATTGTTTTATTAGCCTTTTAGGATAACTAAAATCCTGAATCAAAGAGTAGATTTATTTTGCATTTTGTAATATATTGTTAGACTGCTTTCCAGCAAGACTGTATCAATTTATATTCTTGCACCCAATGTGTGAGAGTACCTGCTTCCTCAGATCTTGACCAATGTTGTATTTTGTCAGTCTCTATCCAAAATAACATAGTACTGTTTATACACACATTTTTATTTTGTGTGAAGAGATTATGTATTTTGTACATATATTCATGTATTTTATTTGGTTACTTTTATTTTTTATGAACTGCTTTTTCATGGTATCTGTCCATTTTTCTATTGGAACATTTACTTTTTCTGTTGTTTTACAAGGGCTTTTTATATATTAAGGTTATCAACATTATTTTCTAATTATATTAAATAACTTGAGATACTCTAATATTTTCTTTCAACCTTGTTTATGATATTTTTGGAAAATTGATTTTAAAATATTTTCATAATCAAATCTATCAATTGTTTCTTTTATAACTAGCTTACATGTTATGCCTTAAAAGAGCTTTTTCATCCCCATCAGAAAAAAACACATAATCCCATATTTTCTTAAAATTCTAACTTCAGTACTCACAGGCTATACAACCTGTGTCACTTCTTGTATATTTTCTCATTTGTAAAATGGAAGGAAAGAGTGCCCACCTACCTTATTCACTCCATAAACATTTATAGAGCACCCACCAACATGCTACCTGGCACTTGGTACAAGCCAGGAATACAGCAATGATTGAAAGAGACCAAGCCCCTGAGCAAGTGGGGCTTACATTCTGGTACCCACATTTATAGGCTTATTACTGGGAAATAATGAAACTAATACATGGAAAGGCTATTTGCCATTCTGGTTTGCTGGGTCCTTAGGCAACTCTGTGCCTTATTCTGCACTCTCTTTGCCTGCACTCTCTGTGCCTTATTCTGCCCTCTCTTTACTTCTGAACCTCTTTTCATCCATTAAAACACAGGACCCTCCACAACAAAAGTCCCTATAATATTCTGGACACCCCTGAATTTATAGCTTTCCTCCAGGCTACCCCTCCTCACTAGTGGCCGTGACACCTTCATCTCTGTGTCCTCTCCTCCCCTGGCCCAGGACCTTGCCCCTCACTAGGTCCCCTGCTGGGAATTTGGCAGAGTCAAAATTGACAAAGAAGCCTACTCAAAAATACCTTCTTTACACAGTCTACTAGAGAACGTGAATAATTAGCTCAACATGTAATTGCCGTTGTGACCCATGCAAAGAAAGCAAGAAAAGGACAGGGTGTATTGCGGGGTTCTACGTGTGCAAAGGCTCTCAGGTGAGCGGCATCATGGGAAACTCAAGGAGTTCAAAAACCAGGGTGGCTTAAGGGAGAGGAGTGGCAGGACAGGTGGTGCAAGATGAGGTGGGAGAGGTGAAAGAAGCCATCTCAGGTAGGCCCTGCAAGTCAAGGCAGGGCACGGCCTTCATTGTAAGAGCAACAGAAGCCTTGCTGGTTTTAGAGGAGTGAGACAGCTGGAATGGAACCATCAGAGCTGGGTTCAAGGCTGGATACCATTAATTTTTTGCCTCGGAACCTGCACAAGTCACTGTGTAGAACCAACCCACCTGTCTACCCGGTCTGACTGGGAGGCTCCTGGGAGATACACAGCCAACTTCACAAACTGTAGAGCTCTCAAAATGAAAGAGACTACTGTTAAAAGACAATTGCTTTCTGAGGGAGCTGAACCTTAGGGCAGAGAGGAAAGGCCAATGGCATGGGCTCTGGAGCCTCCGGGATTTGAATCGGAGCTCCTGGGATCATCATCAAGCTCCATAACTTCTTTGGGCTTCTATTTCTTTCATAAAACGAGAACACCACCCAGTTCATTGGGGTGTTATGAGGATTAAATGAGTTGACAAATGGAAAGTGCTTATTATACACTAAGTACTCCAAAATGGTAGTTATAACAATTACTCTGACTACTTCTACTTTCTTTCCCACACCACCCCTTTCCCACTGCAGAGGATTCACACTAATAACACAGCCAGAGCAACACCCACAAGAGAGCGCTGCAGAACTGGCCGGATTTTCTTCCAAGAGGAAGAGAAGGAAGAAAAGCCACTTTGGAGAGGGTAAGCAGACTCCACAGGAGTGGAGACTCTGTTGCCTAAACATTCTCTGCAAGAGGACAGAGGTCTGAGACAGGAGACCTTCTTGGCAGGAATTTGGAGGGGAGTAGCCATTGTAGCACTGATGACAGCCAGCTATGGTGCTAGTGTGAAATCTTCAGGACCTCACCAAAGGATGGCCCAGTCTCTCAATCTAAGTTTCCTTTCCTTTGCTAAATAGAAAAACATGAACCCGTCTGCCCTTCCCAACCTTCTCCCTAACACATGTGCACACATGTGAGCAGACACTTGCACATTTCATTGTCAGTTACTACCTTACAGCGACCGAATGGAACTTTCCTTTTCATGGAGAATGCCCAAAGACTGCTGCACTCCTAAATTCTTAGAACCACTCTGCGCCTGGCCACTGGTTTTTATCTTTCTAAATTGATAAACTACTATAGTGCACTTGGATTGCAAAGTTCAGTTTTTTTTTCTGTTTTCAGCTTTGTTTCCAATCTTAGCTCTTTCAATCACTGCAGCTTGTGCGTGGTTTGAATAAATTGCAGAGTTGATATAAATAGTAGCTGGTTTTGCTGGGCTAGCTGAGGCAATCACCAAAAAAGCTGCATTTTTCTAATGAAAACAGAAAGTAAAGGTCTTTTTTTTTTTCTAATTGTAGGTGTGAGCATTAAGTCCTTTTAAGATAACAAATACTGGTTCGACAGGTGAGCAATTGTCTACCTCAGAGATCTCTAAGATTTCAAAATGACTGTGTAGATGAAGACAACTTAGTAAAGGCAAGTGATGCTGCTTTTAATCATCCAGATTACTAATTTGATTTCAAACATATCTGTCTTGTGCTTCAAATGTCCGTTTCTAGTCTTGTTTCTTCCATAACTAGCTGTATGATCCTGTAAGTATCTTAACTCTTCATCTGAAAAATAAATATGGGGTCTAAACATTTCAACAATGTCAATGACATCAAAGAGAAAGAAGGGGCAAGGAACGATTCCAGATGAATCATTCTAGATGTAATACATGATTCAAGGTAGGATCCAAGCAGTGAGGGGGAAAAGCAATAAAAGACAATATTGGATTGACTGATAAAACTGGAACATGGAATGCAGTTTGCTACATTTCCTGCAATTGAAAACTATACTATGATTATGTAAGAGAATATCCTTATTCTTAGGAAACACACACTGTAGTATTTAAGGCATAAAGAACTATTTAGCTGATGCTTTCAACTTTCAAATCATTCTGAAACAAATATGTCTACTCATACATGTGTGTGGTGGGTGGGAGGCAGAGAAAGAAGGAAAATGACAAACAGGACAAAATGCTAACTGGTAAAGAGTATTTATAGGGGTTTCTTTGCAATGTCCTTGAAATTTTTCTGGAAACTTAGAATTGTATTTAAATAAATGAATAAGTGAATAGAGAGGTTATGCTAAATGATGAACAAAGTCCCTTATTCTAAGATTCTATGACTCGAAGAGGGTGACTGTTGTAGCCATCCTTTGTAAACCTGTAAACAGCATAAAGAAGGCATGTGGGCAGGGGGAACTCCTATGAGGCTCACTGTGGAGAAGACAGTGAACACACGGGGCAGAGCATGCTGTCTCCCTCTCAGGTGTGTAACTGGAAAGTCTAGTTCTGAGATACAATCTGCAGTGGTGGCTCAGGGGAGTGGCCCGGCTTCCACAGAGCCCTTCTTGTGTTGCACCAGCCTCTCCTTTCCTTGCTGGCTGTGCAGAGGGCACTAAGGCGACCTCGGCACCATCAGAACCATGCCCTATCCTCTGCTTCTTGCTCAGGATCAAGGGCCCAGGCCTTCTGACGAAAGAGAGGGTACATCATGGGCAGCCTCATCCTTGGTTCCCACTGATGGATGTCAGCGAAGAGCACTGTTGGGTGCTTTCAGCTTTACCTGTTCTTTTCTTTCTTCCTAATTTTTTTCACTCTATTTTCTCTATTAGCTGTTCCAAGTATTTATATGGTCTCATCGCCCTTAAAATTCCCTTTCACTTGTGGACTTCCTAGGGTACCATTTTTCGACAATAGTGATAGTTGCACATCATCAGCTGAGACCTGAAGTCCAGGGAACCAGTGGTGAGGGAAAAAAGTTTTTACAGACATATGTACCCATGAAGGTAAGGAAGCCAGATGTTTGCATATTATTCACAGTTGTAAGTGTTTCTTTTTTCTTTTGGGGACATCTAGAAACACAGGTCAATGTTAATAGTCTCCAAATATAAGAATACAAGGTGGGCACAAAGATCTCTCCTACTGCCATGAGGCTCTCCTGGAAGGAAGGCACTGTGTCTCATCCTACTTGTATTCTTTACAATATCTAGCTGTGATGAGTTCAAGAAACAAAGCAACCAGCCTCACTGCCACCTGCAATCGTAGCTGCGACAGACATTCAATGTACAGGCTACAAAATCAACCAAGCAGAGTGCTCTTCCCCTTCAGATCCACCAGCCTGGAGAGAGTCATTATCTGCTCTTGAAATTTGTTGAGGAAAACTGTCAGAAGCCAGAGGAATCATTTATCTGATCTTGGAAACTTGGTTGACACTGCCTGAGAATCAGATAAACAAGATCCTCAGAAACAGCAGAAGGAAAGAAGAGGTTGGGACACAGTTGCAGGAATATAAAAGGGAGGCTCATCAGGGAAGCAAGTATGTCTGAGGCTGGAGGAAACCAAAGAAATCAAAGAAAGGGAAAAACAAGTATCACGTACATGCTTTTTCTCAAGGCTTCCAGCCAAATCTCAGATGGGCAAAGCCCTAATCAGCTTTCCCCACACCCTATCCTGTATCTCACTACTAAATGTGCAACAAAAGCAACTAGAAAGAAGCACCGAGCAACTAGACTGCAAACTGCCCCCCACAGAACTCTGAAATGTCTGAGTCTTGGCTAAGTTAACGAGCCACCTTCCAGCTTCACCTATAATCCACACATTGGTTGACAGTAAAATCCCAACTCATTTGGGCAGAATAAAATATCCTTGACTAATGAATCTATAGAGTTACCAGTTTTGGACAGTTGGTTGGAGCCAGGCTAACAGTAAGGAACTAAATTTTCCTCTTTGACACCACAGAGATTATGTAACAAGTTCAAGGTGGTGGGAGGACTCTGAGCTGGAACAATACACTGCAACTGGGAGAAGTGCCCTCTGACTCAAGTGTTTTAGCCTCACAGTCTAGTGATTCTTCCAAAGACCATTGAAAACTGGTCTCCCAAAGACTTGGTGAGGTTTTTCTCAACCTTCCGAACAATAAGAATCAGTCAACATTAGTACAGAAATACTTTTACCAGGAAAAAAAATTTTACAGTCAAACCTGTTACTATTGGCTTATTCACAACCAAAGTCCCTGAAGACCACAATCGGTGGTTCTGGCTGCTTCTGCAGCGGGCTAGCGAATTCAGTATCAAGATCAAGAAAATACCAAATGCATGTAACTCACGCTCCTCGAAATCCAGAAATGCTGGCAAGAGAATGAGTTCTTAAATTTAGGATTTTTAAAGTCAAAGGTGTGTGGGAAGGTCGCATACAACCTCCACAACCACTGGACCCCATCACAATGTTCAATTGTTTATGGCTGAGTAATTGTACTTGTTTACTTTGAGACATCATGGGAAAGTCTGAGGTGAATGTTCTCCATTGCTAAATCGAAAGCCAACAAGAGTAACAATACTGCAGGAGCTCCTCAGAGAGTTCCCTGGACTGAGAGGTTCCACAGTGTGTGCTTTTAAAACATGTCTGCAGATTCCTTGAAACTGTTCCCATCAAGAAGTGGAGTATGATTTTCCTTCCCTTGAACAGAAGCCAGCCTCAGTGACCTGGTTTCAATGAAGAATATGAGTTTGGAAATGACACGATATGACTTCTAAGGATGGTTATAAAAAAAAAAAAAAAGGTTGATCTCTCTAGCTTTCTCTTGAGTTGCTCATCCTTGAAATGCAGTTGCCATGCTGTATGAGGAGACCAAGGCCACGTAGAAGGGCCACCTGTAGGTATTTCAGCTGATAGCCCCTGCCGAGGTCCCAGCCAATAATCAGTGTCAACTAACTGATATTATATGTATTACTTCAATCATGTGACTGAGGACAGAGTCAAGAAAGTTCCAACTCTAGCCACTATCTGGCTGCGCAGCCACCATATGACTGTAACCCCATAAGAGACCCTAAGTGAAAACCATCAAGCCAAGGCCAATCAATTCTCAGACCCATGAGAAATAACAGTAATCAATAAATGATGTTGTTTTAAGACAGAGGTCTGCACACTATGGCCTGTGGGCAAAATCTGGCCTGCAATTTGTTTTCGTACAGTCCATGAGCTAAGTATGGCTTGGTATATTTTTTAAGGGTTATAAAACAAAACAAAACAAAGAGACATATGCAACAAAGACCACATGTGGTCCTCAAAGCCTAAAATACTTACGCTCTGGCCCATTGCAGAAAACATTTGCCCACAATGTCTCAAGTCACTAAACTTTCAGATGGTTTGTTATGCAGCAACAGACAGCTGGAACACAGGGTGTCTCTGGGACACAACGAGAAGTAGCGAGGGGCAAATGCTGGATGACAGTGCCAGGATTATACTAAAAGTCTATACCAACTTATCAATAACTGCTATCATACAATATATGATTTGTTTAAAAGATAGAGTCTTGGCTGGGCTCAATAGGTCAGCCTGTAATCCCAGCACTTTGGGAGGCCAAGGTGAGTGGACTACCTGAGCCCGCAGGTTCAAGACCAGCCCGGGCAACTTGGCGAGACCTCATCTCTATAGTAATAATAATAATAATAATAATAAAAATTAGCCGGGCATGGTAGCACACTCCTGTAGTTCCAGCTACTTGAAAGGCTGAGGCAGATAGACTGCTGGAGCCCAGCAGGTCCACGCTGGGGTGGCCGTGAGTGTGCCACTGCACTCCAGTCTGGGCAACAGAGTGAGACTTCAACTAAAAAAAATAAAAGATAGAGTCTCACTGTATTGTCCAGGATGGTCTCAGACTCCTGAGCCCAAGCAATTCTCCCACCTCAGCCTCCTGCTTAGCTCAGATTACAGATGCACCTGGTCAATATTATAATTTCACAGACACACTTTCTCAGCCAAAGTGATGGTAATGTGATTTATCAGCCAAGGAAAGTATCTTCAAAATGTACCTTGGATTTGATTCTAGATTAATGTGCAAATTCTTTGATATTTAATAATTTTAATAACAATAGATAGCATGTACACAGTCTTTTCTATGTACCAGACATTGTTCTATATACTATGTATTGCCTCAGTTAAGCCTCATGGCAATCCTTATTTCCATTTTACAGATCAGAAGCCTGAGATACAGAGGGGTGATCTAACCTACTTAAGACCATATAGGTAGTATATGTAGAGCCAGGATTGACTTTTCCATCCACAAATTTAACCACTGTACTCTGCTGCTCCTCTCCAGAAAATGCCAAATCAAGATATGATTTAAAGAATGTAGCTGGCTTCCATGGGAAGGGCAGCACCTGTTGACTTCTCTGGCTGGACTTCCTGCGTGCTAGTCAAGGATGTTATTTATCCACCTGTAAATGAGACCTGAAACTTGAGTCTCCATCAATTTCCCCTTGATCTAGGATTTTTAATAGCACAAATTCTTCTGTTGAGAGGATCCAGAACTCCCAGACTAGTCCCATACTATGATTAGTAAAAGCTGTTCCTTCCAGACTATCTAAGGTTTCCTGCATGTTTACTCTGGTTTCTGTAGATCAACACTTAGAAAATTTTACTTGCCAAAGAAATTATTGTCATGGGAGATGCAATATATGTTCATTATGGCCAGCCCTTGGCTAAACAAAATCAACAGACTAATCAAGGGCCAGTCAATATCAAAAGGACATTCAAATCATTGTCAGGATCAGTGGTCATGAAGAATGAAATGAGTATCAGATTCCTCATTTGTAAAATGGAAGTGATAATATCCATCTTTATGATTTGTTGTGTAGACTAGAGCCAAGATACAAAAAGGACTCAATGCAGACTCAATGCAGTTTCAATAATGGCTATAATTATTGTAACACAGGACATGCCTCTCTTTTAGAAAACTGGTAATTGCCCAATGACTTTTCACTGAGTGACCGGAAAAGCTGTGGCTCACAAAGAAAGATTCACATTCATGACACAAGACACAGGGTAAGAGTTGCTGCTTGTCTACTGGGTCATACATTTTCTATCTCCCTTTGTAACAAGCCTCCCCCACCCTAGAGAGTTTCGTTTTAATTATTTATAAAATTGGCTCCGTCACCCTCTCTCCTCCAACTGCACTTGGCACAAATAACTGGAGAACCATATACAGAAAGAAAGAGCAACGCTCTAATGGTAACAATGCACCACAACCAGGATTTCACACCTCCTGTCTACTCACCAGAAGGGAAAAACAATGAGGCGGCTGATGAAGAACGTGGCGGAGAAGATGAAAAACAGGGTGTTACAGGTATACCTCCATCCAGCATAAGAAAACATCTTAGCAGACTGAAAAGAAAGAAAGAAACTGCATTCAGATAAAGTGATAGTAGTTTAAATTTTAAAAATTTAAATTTTTAAAAATGAAATGATAAGATGTCTGAGATTTGCTTCAAAACACTCTGGGTGGGAGGTTGGGGTAGAGATGGGGCAACCAATTAGACAAAATCTGCCATATTGGTAACTGTTAAAGCTGGTGGGTCCATTATACTATTCCTTTTATCTTGTCATATGTTTGAAATTTTCCATGACATAATGTTTTAAAACGATATGTTTAAAGGACTGTAATGTTACTTATGTCTTTCACAAACACTAGAAGTTAGCAATATCAATGTTCACCTGCATTTCATTTGGGCATTCATTTGATATCTCCATTTGATTGGGAGGAGGGAGGACCAAAGAAAGGCTGGGACAGGTTTGGAATCCTGGGCTGGCTGGAAGTGTTGCAATCAACTAGCAACTTCAAGGCAGATGGTGGAGGACGTGGAGTCAGGAGGTCACTCTTGGGGCCCTGTACTGGTTGAAATAAAATTTTCAAGCACTTGATTTTTACTACTTATTTTATGCTAGTCTATACTGCTGATATTCTCTGTGTTGAATAAAAAGAAGTGCATAAAGGGTAGTTCAACAGAATGCAATAGTAGAAGGTCAGTTAATGAGAGTTCTCTTTTGCATCATCCAGTGGAGCCCAAGGCTGAAAGGGGATGTTTCTCGTGGGAGTTAGGGTTGGGAGGTGGGGAGGAGTTGCTGGGATGCAGATCATCCCTCTAATGAGCATGGTTTAGGCTCAAGCAGGCAAGGCCCTTCTAGAACAAGAGAGGTGACATATTTACATTCAAGGAAGGTTTCATGTGGCATTTTTCCATACTTTTCCATATTTACCAAGGGGTAAGAATATGGTCCAACTGTGGGATTGGCACAGGGCCCACAGGGAGCAGCTTTAGTTGCTAACACAGAAAGCTGGTGTACCTGGTGGGCAGGAGATGGGTATGGGGGGCAAGGCCAGAGTTCAGGGTGACCACAATGGAGCAGCCACCTGCTGGAAGGATCAGAGGCTGACGGGGGGCGGTGGGGGGGAGCGAGGACTGTGCACAGGAATGGGAGAGGTTCTCTGTAAGTCTGTATATAAGGCCAAAGTAGCCCTCTTTTAGACAAAACAAACACATGACATATTCTGGACCTGTAATGGTGAAATAACAGACAGTAACCCCTTTTCTTTGCTAAGTATCAGTCAGTACACTATTAAAGTGTTGGGTCCTGGATCCAAACTAGACCTTACAGAAAATTAGAGGATCGGGAAGATGCATGAAGAAGGCAACAGGTCACTTATGAGTGAAAATGGCAGCTGCTGAGGCTGTTTTTCCTTGCAAAGAAAGAGCTAAGAAATAACCCAACTGTCTTGAGAAATATGAAAGATTAATAGGCTCCATCTCAAGGAAGCAAGAGGCAAAAGTTGTGCCACGTCTGGATTCAATTAGAACTTGACTGAGAGGACAAACACTAAAACAAACTCTGCAAGGAAGTCGTGGGATGTGCACCCTGGGAGAATATCAGAAATAGGCCCCTGCCACTGCTTCGTGTTGTCTCTACCACCAGCTAATGGAGGGTACCAGCCTTGCTCACTGAATCTCAAGTTAGATCATGACTTGTGAATCAAACATGATTCATGACCATTAGCAACATGAAGCTGTTCTTACAGTTTCCCATGAAGGGACTTCTATGTTTGACATTTCATTTTTCTTCTGTTTTTTACCTAAGGACTTCAGAACATTTTTAAACAGTAATGAGCTAAACTTCACAATATACCCTAAGGGATAGATATGACTTCTTATGCTACAGCTGGGGATAGAAAACAAAACAATAAGTGATTTGCCCAAGTCACTCAGGGAGTCATGTCATGTCAATGACAGTAGAAAGGGTGGGTAGGGACAACCCAGCATTTTTTCCCAGCCTGAACACCTAACTCCTCTTTAATAACACAGTGAAGCTTTTTTACATTGGACAGACACCAAAAGCAATTGAACAAGAGGGCTTAGGAGAAACATAATAGTATAAAATTATTAAGTCAGGGCCAATGTGGTCTTAATTTTCAGTCAGGATTACTGAGATATGATCAGAGAAAGAGGTAATTACAGCAGAGATGGCTATATCCAGAAAGCAGCACATGGAAAAACTGGCACAGTTCTTCTTCTGCAAAGCCATTTGTTGCCCTAAAGAACATGTAATAATCTTGACCTTCAGAATAGGATTTACATGTCTAATTATGATTATATATAAGATAGAAACAAAGCTTTGTACACAGAGAATATTTTAACAGTGGCCAGTTGCTTTGAAATGGCTTCAAATGATTTCTGGTAACTTCCTCAACAGGGTTTGGCAAATTACAGTACAGCCCATAGACTAAAGCTGATTGGTTTTTAAGAATGGTTTCCACATTTTAAATGAGGTATTTAAAAAAAGAAAAAAAAAACAAACAAAGAAGAATATGTGACAGAGATCATATGCGGCCCACAAAACTAGATTTACTATCTGGCCCTTTACCAAGAAACTTGCTGAACCCCAATCTAAAAGAACAAGATTCTATTAAATTTAATTTCTTCCATATCAACCTATATTCAATTATTAGCCCTTCAAGAAATAATCCCAAATGTGAAATGGGATAGCATCATTTTCACTGGATTCATTATAAATGAGTATATTTAAATGAATAACTCAGCAGTTCTGGGAAATGTTACTCTAAATACAGCAGGAGACCTGGCAGAGAAGGAACCATTCAATCACTGCCTCGGGTCAACGGGACCAAAGCATAACAGAAACAGGTCCAGAAAACAATCCTAACGTGGCTTTGTTTTGCATATTCTGTATGGTGTGGGATTAGGAAGACTCTTGTTTTAATGTTCCCTGCTTCAGAAAGCATCCTAAGCCCTCTTTCTCCCTTAGAAAATGAGTGTCTTTTAAGAAAACATCAGCTTCCATTTCTTAAAGCAGTGGCCTAGGCTGGAGGAGGCTGGCTGGGTTGGGGCAGTGTGAACCCTCTGCGAGTATCCAAGCATTGGCTTAAGTGAATAGATGGCGCCATCCAACTTTGAGAATCCTTAATACCATAAATCCATGTTTTACTTTTAAAAGATTAGAGTCATTCCTTCTTCAAATATCTCATCTTACTTCCGGAGCTAGCGTCTGCATGCAACTTTCAGAAGTAGAATCCCCAAAATTAGCATCTCTCTAGCACCGTGGAGAACAATTGAAAATAAAAACTGAGACTTTTTTTTCTTTAATCTTGGGAGGATCTGGGAACCTAGAGACATTCTCGAACTCTGGGTGTTTTCAGGACAAAGAACCCTGCTAAATCACTCACAGATAATTCCTCCTGTGAGCAGTTACAGAAACCCAGGACGTGGAATTGTCATTAGTTTTTTAATGGCAAACATTTACCTCTAGCCAAATGTCAGCCACATCATGCACAAACATCACGAGGGTCCCACTGCGAATATAATTAGCACACCAAGAGAAGCTCATCAGACTAATAGCAGCCAGGTGGTGGACAACATGCGCTAGAAAATCCTATATAATGAGGGGAAAATGGAAGCCATTAAGAAATGCAGTTATTACCCAATCACTGGAAGAAAGAATAATAACAACAATAATAAAAGCAATAACTTACATCTGCGTGTTTTGAAATTTATAAAATACTTTTACTTTAATTCTTAAACATGATCCTTGTGGGGGAGCTAGGACAAGTATTATTTCATTGATGAAGTTGTTTACTTTGAGACAGCATTGAATAGTTGTCATCTGACTCCTAACATCTGCTGTTCTTTCCACTATCACACACTGGACATATGTACATGCACATACACGCACAGAGATACACACACATAATAAATGCACGTACACACAAGCATATTCTTATGTGCATTTACATTTATTGTTTATTCTCTGCCTAATTCCAAAAGAGAAAACAAAAGGACTGACTGATATAATAAAACTACACAACCATTAAAATAAGTTAGTGCACATGAAATAAGTAACAAGTGAGAGTGGATTAGAAGATCTAGGCTAAGGAAAGCTACTGCCAATAAGCATAAAAACTTAAAGGTCCTCTGCAAAGAAAAATATACCAATGGCCAATCAGCATATGGAAAGATGCTTAATCATTAGCCAGTAGGAAAATCCAAGCCAAAATTACAATGAGAGAGACTTCACACATACTAGGATAGCTATAATAAAAAAGATGAACAATAACAAGTGTTAGCAAGGATGTGGAGAAATTAGAACCCCTATATACTGCTATGAAATGTAAAATGAGATAGCGACTTTGTTAAACAGTCTAGCCATTCCTTGGACGTAGAATTACCATAGGACCTAGCAATTCCACTCCTAGGTGAAAAGAAAACATATTTTCATGTAAACACTTGCATGTGAATATTCATAACATTACTCATAACAGCCAAATGGAGGAGACAACCCAAGTGTCCATCAACTGATGAATGGATAAATTTGTCTATTCATACAATGGACTATCGTGGAACAATAAAAAGAAATGAAGTACTGATTCATGCTACAACATGGATGAACCTTGAAAACTGTGCTAAGTGAAAGAAGGCAAACACAAAAGACTACATACTGTGTGATTTCATTTATATGAAATATCCAAAGAAGCACATCCATTGAGACAAAGTGGAGTGGGGGTTGCCAGGATTGGGGAGGTTGGGAGAAAGGAAGAGTGACGCTAATGGGCACAGGGCTTCTTGTTGGGATGACAAAAATGTTCTGAAATTTATTGTGGGAATGAGTGCACATTCTGTGAATATTTTTTAATACACTTTAAATGGTGGAACTGTGTGGTATGTGAGTATCTCAATAAACGTGTATAAAAAAACTTAATTATCGCAGTTTCATTGCAGCCAAACTGAGAGTAGACATAGCAATAATCATAATAGCTCAACTTATTGAGCACTTACTATCAGGAAGTGCTTAATACAGGTTAACTTGTTTAATCCTCACAACAACCATAGGAGCTGGGAACTATTTTTAGTTTATTTTATAGACATGAGGAAACCAAGTTTGGGGAGTTTGACCAACTATCTTAGGATGTTAGTCAGGTATTCAAACCCAAGTGTTCTGACTCCAGAGCCTGGTTTAGCCATCTCCTAATGCTTTATGTTTCTAAAGGTACGTTTTTATAAAACCTATACCATAATTTACATTTAATTTCTGAAAAGTGTTCAACACACCTATAAATTATAAAAGGAAAGTCAATCATGGCAAAATCTAAAGTGGGAGAAATACAGGGTCAACCTACCTATCCAGAAGACTTTCTAAAAAATGATTATTTTCAATTCTATCCCTTGAGAAAATGACTCAATCAATTTTGACGTATTCCTAGTGTAATGTTAGTAACAGTTAATCTATAGCTATCGTCAAGGTATATGGAAATGGAGATCACTTCTGTTTGTTGTTGCTGTTGTTTTTTTGAGTTGGAGTCTCACTCCTTCATCCAAGTTGTAGTGCAGTGGCACGCACGCTCTCGGCCACCCCAGCGTTGACCCTCTGGGCTCCAGCGGTCCTTCAGCCTCAGCCTTCCAAGTCGCCGGAACTACAGACATGCGCCACCACGCCCAGCTATTTTTATTTTATCGTAGAGACTAGGTCTCACCAAGTTGCCCAGGCCGGTCTCGAACCCACGAACTCAGACAATCCACTCGCCTCGGCCTCCCAAAGTGCTGGGACTACGGGCTGAGCCGCCGAGCCCAGACAAGATCACTTCTATTAGATTTTTTCATAGTACATTCGTATATTTAGATTCCATTGTTTTAAGATGTCCAGCTGACTTCAGTGTGCTCCTTCATGAGGGGTAATGGCCACCACCAGTCAACTCAAACAGCATTTAATCAAGCCAACTTTATCTTAATATTGAACTTTAATTTGATTTATCATACAAATTTTGCTACAAGCCAGCCTTTTACATATGGAGAAGGTTGTAAAGCATATGCAAAGAGTATTTATCCTTTGATCTGCATTGCTAACATATATGCCAAAATCTTATGATTGTATTCAGGGTCAAACATGAATTGCTGGACTAACAACCAACAGTTCCTAAAATGCCTCACTTTGTGACCTCAGAGGAGGCATTTAGCATGCCTCTGACTCAGTTTCCCTGCAAATGAAGCAAAGCTAATAATGCCTCAAGAAAGCTTTCTTCACAAGGACATTTGATGAATCAAGAAAAAATGTTTTCAAAGTCTGTGAAAAAAATCAAAAGGTTTTACATAAAGTGATTTTGAAATCTACTAAAAGATGTGATTGCAGAATTAACACTACCAATGCTTTTCTTCTTTGCATTGATGGACATTAAATTCCCCAATCAAAATAAACAGACATATAAAGCAGATGTGTTTTTCTTATTGAACAGTGGAAGAGCTTCAAAGTTAAAGTTTTATAATGTTTCACTACAAATATGTACCAAAGCACCAAAGCATGAGCATAATTAGCATTACTCTATATACTATAAAATGAAAGAAAATCAATGAATTGGAACTAAATACACAGAAAAATATAGCTTAAAGATTTGAATTTTAGGGAGAAGAATGGAAATTTTTGAGAAAACTGATAAAGAAGCTTTGGAAGTAAGACACTTACCTTTCTCTTATCATCAGAGCCAAGGCTACATAGCAGAGAACAATAAAAACTCATTTCTAAAATGTAGTACCAGTACTGGGATGGCAGCAGAGGCTGGGGAAGAGAAGAGTATTCATTGCTTTAACTGTCATAATATAAGCAACTAATTCTAATGCACTAAAACCATTTATATTTATTTATATTACAAAAAATTCCATAAGATAACAATGGCTTATGTTTCAACTTTCACAAAGGAACTGGAGATAATATTTCAAGGCATTTTTATTTCTAAAAGGGTATACCCAAACCAGGTTAAATATTTTGTTTAAAAATCTAAGAAAACTGCCACAAGTGTCTTATTTTTTATTAAGAGTTAAATTAAAAAAATTTTTTAACTAAAAATTTTCACTTAGGGACAATAGGAAGTCTGTTCTTCTGGTCCCACAATTTACCTAGTTTAATGTTTCTTGAATACCACTCATAATCTGATGTCTTAACCTCTTTTCTGGTGATAGGTTGGTAATCAGAATTAGCCTATTTTCAAATAAGACAGTAATAAAAACTGTACAATTGTTTAAGCACTCTAAAAATGTCTTCCGAATAAAAGAATAAAAATTCTACAGCTAGAATTTTCCTTAATAATTTTATAGTGTGCTGCATTGCTACATTAATGCTGTCAATGAATGTGCCTTCTGATATCCAAGCCCTTGTACAATCTCCTTCCACACCGACTATGGAGTTGATCTTGGTCTTTGGTCAAGAGGACAGAAGCAAATGGGATGCAAGCAGAGACTTCATGGGCACCACATAAGAAACCCGAGCCATCTTGCTAGAAAAACCACAAAGAAGAGCCTCAAGGTGTTGACTGCCAAATATACCAGGCACCATGGGCACCAGGGACATAAGCCATCCCCTTACCAGCTCCCAACAAACTGAAAATGTGTGAATGAACTTAGCCGACACCATGTGGAGCAGAATTACTT
This sequence comes from Tarsius wallacei, assembly GCA_963574415.1. NCBI lineage: Eukaryota > Metazoa > Chordata > Mammalia > Primates > Tarsiidae > Tarsius > Tarsius wallacei. Next base: position 11,963 of record CAUYQG010115200.1, on the reverse strand, counting down.
AGCTGAGTCTAACCCAAACTGCCAACTCAAATCAAGAGCAAATAAATAAATGACTGCTGTTGTAAAGCATTAAGTTTTGGGGATGGTTTGTTATGCATCAATAGACAACTGATATACCTGACAAGATAAAAGTTGGAGATGGAAGATAATAGGCCTGGGGTTTGGCCTAGATGATACCTAGGTCCCTTATGGTTTAACTTTTGACTGTTTAATGTAGAGGCTAACACATTAAAATAACTAACTTTTCTGGTCAATGTATCATCCTTGAAAAGGCCATAAAAGGATGAGACAGAGTTTCTGCTTTCTTCTGTGACAAACAAGCGTGTATGTGACTAACCCTCCTAATTAAGAACAACTTAAAAAATCTGGATAAGAGACAAAAAAAGAATATCTATTTGAAGACATCAGACGGCAATTACAGTATCTGGAACCCGTAGAGTCAAGATCCCAAAGAGAAGAAAAATGCATTTGAGTGAACCCTGTATTTCAAGTAACCCTTTATTCAATAAGTACTACAGACTTTAAGCAGAATAAATTCAAAGAAAACTATTCTATGCATATAATAAATTCTGTATTTTCCAATTTATAAGCAGTATGGAGCCCAGAGACTAAGAAACAGCAGAAGTAGGAGTTTCTGTAATCCCAAGTGCTAGGAAGCAAATTGTAGCTCAGGCTGACCAGGGGAAAGTAGTCATGGTAAACACTGTAATCTTTTATCTAAAGTCACTGAAGAAGAATACTCTAGGGTATAAGTAAGTTGGCAAATCACCTGCCTTTACAAAGTCTGAAGTACTCACTGAATCAGCTCAATCACAGATTAAAGGTGATCTACTCAAACTCTACCACCTAATAGAAGTATGAGTAAATCTTCTCAGAAGGAAGATAATATTATCCTGACCATCTGTAATTTTTCATATACAATGTCCATCATTCAGTCAAATTCACTATCAAACAGAAGGAGATAGGAATAAGAAAGAAAACAGATCCACAGGTGATCAAGATATTAGACTTATCAGACTTGGACTTTAAAATAACTGCAAAAATAGATTAAAAGATGGAAAATTTCAGTAGGGAACAAGAATCCATTTAAAAATAATATTGAATGAAAATTTGAGAACCAAAACCGAAAATACAATAACTGAAATTAAGAACTCAAAAGATGGGTTTAGCAGTAGATTATACACTGCTGAAAAAAGCACTAGTGACCTGGAGGACATGGAAGCAGAAAATATCCAGAACTGTCAAGTATCTGAGATTTTACTCTACTTGAAAGCTAACAAGTTTCATGAATGCTGGTAGAAGACAGGAGGCTCCTTGGTCAGTGATAAAGGACAGTTTACGACTCAAAGTAATATTGGTAGCCAGAGTATAAGTACTTGGGCCAATTCTCCTGTCTCCAGTTCCCATGTGGCTAAGCAAAGAGGGTCAGAAGACAAATGCCCACACAGTGGGTATGTGTTACAAGAGATAAACCCTGAACTATTGAACATGAGTCTTTTATAATGGGCTGTAACATGTCTATCCTTTCCTCCAGAAGGAGACATTATCTTTGTCTCCCAAGTCTGTCTGTTATATAAACATCCTGAAAAGACAGTCCAAAACAAAGTCAGTGTCTCATTTCTCAGAATATGCAGATATGCAAGAGACCTGTGGAGAATTGTCTCTCAATAGCCTGAAGCACAGAGAGGCAAGAGAATAGAAAATATTCTTAAAAGCATAAGAGACCTTCAGGGCATAGTATAACAGTCTAGCATATCAGCACACTTGTAACTGGAATTTCAGAGGAGTGGAGAGAGAGAGAGAGGAACAGAAGCAATGGCTCAGAATTTCCCAAAACTGACTAAAGACATCAAGCTACAGATTCAAGATGTACTACAGACACTAAGCAAGATAAATTCAAAGATAACTACATTTATGCATATCATAATAAAACTGCTGACCAATAAAATTTGTCAGAAGAAAAAAAACATTATGTTCAAAGAAACAAAAATAAAAGTGACAGCTGAATTTTTTGTTTGTTTTATTTTAAATTTTTTTATTTTAAAGATGTGGGGTACAATTCAGGGTTAGGTATACAAATGTTTATTATGCAGGTACCCTTGTTGATGAGGTGTGCCTCCCCCACAGCTGAATTCTTAAAGAAGTTGATGGGATCAAGGAGATAATGAAATAACATCTTTTGAAGTGCTAAAAGAAAATAACTAAGCTAGAATTCTATACCCAGTAAAAAATATTCTTTAAACACCAAAGACAATATGACAGCATTTTCAGACAAACAAAATCTGGCAGACTCACCATTAAAAAAGATACCAAAGGTACACCTTCAATAATTCCAGATGGAAGCATGAAAATGCAGGAAGCAAGGAACAGCATGAAAAGGGTAATTGGACAGATTTACAAAACAATAATAGCAATGAATTGTAAGGTCTTAAATATTAGAAGGAGAAGGGTACATGGTGTATTTTAATGACCTTTCAGTGACTGGAAAGAGGTAAGGCATGGATCTGTAATCAAGTCTAATAAGTCAAGGCTGTATACAGCATCTTTGGGATAATTACTAAAAGAACAAAAACATACATAACTGAAAAGTTAATAAAAAAGAAATGGAATAGTAACTTTTAAAAAACATAAGTGCCCCAAAGAAAAGTAAGAAGGAAGTACAAAAGGTAATGCATCATGTGGTACAAATAAAAATAAATAGTAAGACGATAGGTTTAAGCTCAAATATATAATTACATTAATTATAAACCCACTAAAGGAATGAGACAAGTGAGGGTCAATAAGGATGAGGAAGTTCAGATAAAGAAAGTGCCAGAGGATGACATAGTAGTATCAAAGAGTAGCGGGATCCAAACCCTAAGGGGACAATTTGAGCGGTCTGGGTGTTAAAGTGAGGGGGGACTACATCAGAAGGGACTTACCTGTTTGGGATAGCCATTCCACACCTCCCATAGGTCATAAACCCAAGGTTTCTGAAAAAGACAAGGAGCCAAAAGAGAATGAATAAGTTTGTCAAAGTCAAAGTTGATTTTGGCAGAAAACCTAAGCTCTTCCTGATGTCACTTATAGGGGGTAAGGCATAGGAAGACACATTTTGTCATATTCCTTTTGTTTCTTTTGTACATATTTCTCTTTCTGTAAGCATTTCTACATATTCCTACATATAACACCCCTGTAAAATTCACTACTTCTAGTGAATCTGTGATCAGTAAATCATCTGATTTCATAGAGGAAATTGATTCAAACAAGTGAATCTACTAACAAAATTATGTCTGAACCAAATATATTAATGCTTCGACAGCAATAAAAATATCTTGAGATATTTGAGAGAAATCTGTAACAATATTTGAGAGAAATCTTGAATCTTGAGAGAAATCTCTAAAACTGGTTGTCAGCCTAAGGAAATTTCAGGCAAGAATTTTAAAAATTAAGGATCAAATATATTAAAAAGATAACTTACATCATAAAGAAATACAATTCCAGCAACAGTTATCATGAAGTAAAATGTAAATCTCCAGCTGCCAAAAGAAAGAAAAGTCTTTACTCCCTTGTAAAGGTGAATGACATTTAAGGAGAAAGGATGTGATGAGAGTTTGGAAAGAACATACATTCTGGAATCCAACAAACCTAAGTTCATATCCTGGCTCTGCCATACATTAGATGGTTACGAACATAGGTAAATCATTTAACAGCAGGAAGCCTTATCTCCCTCACCTTTAAAATGAGAATAGCAACACTTATTTCTAAATGTCCATAACTGATGATAATTTGTGAAAGTATTGATCATAGTTCAAGTATAAAGTAACAATAAATGGTAGCCATTATTATCATTATTACTCAGTTCTAGAAACACAATAAACAATGGTTTGATGTTAGTATTATCATCATCATGACAAGAAGGATCTAATGAGTCTAATCACTTATTTTATCCCCATATAATTCCCAGTTAAAAGGTTTCTATGTGGTCAGACTTTAGACCTAAAAAGCAGATTTTAAAAGAAAAGATTAACCTCATACAGGGAAAAATCTATAAGTTAAGAGATGGAAGAGATATATCAGCCAATTATTTAAATATTGATTCAAATAAACAAACTGCAAAGAAAATTATGAGACAATAAATTAAATAGAAACACTGACTTTTTTATTAAAAATCTTTTAGTTATGATACAGGTATTGTAATTATGTTTAAAATAAAGAGTTCTTATATTTTAGATACTAAAATACTTGCAAATGAAATCACGTGATGTCTGATAGTTGCTTCAAAAGTCATCTGTGGTAGGAGAGAGGGGAAGGTAGGGGTTCAAAGGACTCGGGATCAGCCTTGAGTTGATCCGGGCTGGAGCTGGTAATGGGTAATAGCATGTATAGCCCATTATGTAGTCTTTCTACTTTTGTATATGTTTGCAACTTTCCAAAATAAGAAGTTTTTTAAAAAATGTCTATTTGATCCAATGATTGCTGAAGCAACGATAATAATATTTAAATAATATCTGTACCTTATATTTGTGTAAGGCCTTATTGTGCTTTTCTCAACACACCTGTAAGATAGGTGAGAAAGAGGAACATGCATATATACCCATTTTGTAAATGAGAGGTTGGGTCATTTCCCAGCTCATGTAGCTAAGAAGCAGGAAAGCTGCAACTTGAAGTGTGAGTCTTTGAACTCTGCGTGCAGTAGTTTCCTGAACATTATCCCTGCCTCTCAGCTGCCCTCATGGCCTGCTTTGATAGGACAAAAAAGTAGAGTTCAATACTTCAAAAGTTGAACCCTTAAAACACCCAAAGGGCATTTTACAAAATGAAAGTTGAGACTTGACAGCACTTGTTTTATTTGCAGAGAGCATTTCCTTGGCTCCTTGGATTATCTTGTCCAAACAAAAACCACAAAAAATAGGAGATGATAAGGCCAGCCAGCCCACAAATAAAGGCAAAAGTCTAGGTGCTATGTCTCATTTTATTTGTTTCTCAAACATGTATTGGCTTCTTGACTCTGGGCCAGGAACTGTGCTAAGCACACATGTGTGATCACATTTTTATCTTCACAAGATTATGAAGTTGGCCCCTTCTTGAGACTGTTACTTGATTCTCACAACCTTAAAAAGTAGGCAAGATAAATGCTAAAGGAAACTTTAGATCACAAAACCTACCCAAGGTTGTACGGTAACAATCAGATGTAAGAGTACAATCCAAGTTTTACATTTTTCTGGACCAGTCCTACTCAGGTTTTATTACACCACACCAGGGATTCTCAAAGTGTGTGCCAGAAGTCCCTGAGGTCAAAATGTTTTCGTAATAATACTAAAATCCCCTCTCATTATCTCACAAGGGAGGTTATATAACATGTGATTGCTTTGTTGCTCTGAATGAAAGTGCACTGATGAAATGTGTGCTGGTGTAGTCTCATATTTTATAAATGTCACTGTTTTAAATGTTTTAATGTTCTAAAACTATAAATATCAATAATATAATACACATAAATGTTCTTTGGGATCTGCAAGAGTTTTTAAGGGAACAAGGGGTCCTGAGACTACAAAGTTTGAGAACTGTTACACTTCACTGATAATAAATTGAATGACAATGTATCAGTCAATGTCATTTTACTTGCTTCAAATGAACATTTTTTTTTTCCAGGAAAGGATAAAATAAACATAATTGTGGGAGGGAAAACAATTTAGAAATGGATTGGTTAGGCAAAGATGGTAATAGTTAAAGAAGGTGAGACTGCAGGGTGAAATCAGGGAGGCCTTGGACAGAGGGAACTTGGGCCAATGGTACGAGAAGCCAGAAAGGCAAGAGATGGGCTCCGTGGTGGGCAGGCGGGATGGAGCGGATAGTGGACTGCATGGATAGGAAAGGAAGAGGCTGTGTCCGCCCCACCAAGGGGAGTCCTCTCTCCCACACTGGGGAGTTTCCCTCCTTGTACACTTCAGGCACTTGGGAGTTCCTTCTTACATGCTACATGGAAATGCTTTATTTTAAAGAGAAATATGGTCAGCTAATATGGACTTTGATTCTTTTAAAAAGGACCTGCCAAAGAAACAATGGACTGAGCTCAAGGTGCTCCCGGGTTAATCCATCCTGATGTTTTGAGGAAGTTTCTGTCTACAGGAGAGTAATCTTAAGAGCTCGATGTTGGGAAATAAGTTTCCAAACATTTTCAACATGCCTGGGGTTAAGCATCCTGGGCGATGATTTCTGTAGCACACCGAATGGTCGATAGGATAAAGTATCGTCCCCATATAATCAAACAGCTTGGCGCTTAGTCCATTTAGTCCAAATAATTTTTAACAGTTATCTGACTTAGAATAAGTTTGTGACATTACTAAAGAATAAGTTAAAACTTAAATTTTATTTGTGGACCCACTTACTGTTTCCTGAATGTACTGTATCATTTCCTGCTGTGTGTCTTTGTCTTACTTGAAAATGCTGCTTTCTGGCCAGGCATGGTTGCTCACACCTGTAATCCCAACACTGGGGGAGGCCAAGTCAAGAGGATTGCTTGAGCCTAGGAGTTTGAGACCAGCCTAGGCAACATAGTGAGACCTCGTCTCTATAACAAAAAAAAATTGGGGGTGTGGTGGTGCACGCCTATAGTTCCAGCTACTAGAAAGGCTGAGGCAGGAGGATCGCTTGAGTCCAGGAGTGTCAGGCTACAGTGAGCAGTGATGGTGCCATTGCACTCTAGTGGGCAACAGAGTGAGACACTAACTCAAAAGAAAAAAAAATCCTACTTTCTTTTCGTATGGAAATCTAACCCATTCTTCAAGATCCAGCATACCTCTTCTCTAGAAAGCCTTTCTCTACTTCTCCAATCAGGCTGACACCACTTCCTCTAAATGTTCACAATACATCTAAACAAGACTGTGTAATGGCTGGTGTACACTCCCATGTGTCGTTAGGGTGGTGGAATAACGATAGTTGTTATGGTTTCCTGTGTGATAATCTGGTCTCTCTAATTCACAGTCTAAGACTAGTGCCCAGGACTCACACGTTTGTTTCCCTCTCAAAATCTAGAACTCTACAATCTAGTACAGTGCCATGTACAGAGAAGACACTCAGCCAGAACTTCTACATTGCATGACTGATTGATAAGGGTAGCTCCCTTCTCTAGCCTGAACTCTGTGACAGACTTTCAGTAGACACAGCCAGATGTCAAGATGTTACTTGATTTCGAGGATACTCTGTGAGAGGTAAGCGTTAGGTGCGAGCACAGTACAATGGAACAGAAATAATATTAGAACAGAGTCAAAGACCTAAATGTAACAGTCCTTCAATCACATATGTGACCTCAAACAGTTTCTTTAAACTAGATGAATGTGTGGTTTCTCATCTCTTAAAGAGGGTAATCCTAGCTTCTCTATCTCATGCCATTGGTGGGAGGATCAAACAGACATTTATAAATTGTAAGGCACTATAATGTCTAGGAAATTGCCGGATAATTTCTTTAGAATAGGATTCGGCTCAGAGGTAGAAAATGAGTTCCTGCCTGGGGACTTCATTTAAAATAATAATCATTTGGTAGCAAAAATAAATGAATGACAATAAGAAAAAGGGGAGGGTGTAATGTGAGACCTGCTCCATTTTCACTGTTTTGTGCTGATGGGTTAGAGACAGACACTTGTGCCAAGCTGACATCAGCAACAATGCAATATTTACCAACCTTCCAAGAGCTAAAAATCAGAGAGGAGTTGTTTAGAAAACAAACAAGGCCATACACCTGGAGCCACTGTGGGGAAAGCAAAAGATGCCTGTGATAAGAAGTGAGTGTTTGTTTTAAGCCACCGTGAAGCATGGGTTTGTCCCTCTAACCATCACCCAAGGTCACAGTTGGATTATTGTAGTTGGGAACATATAGGTAAATTAAAATAAGTCACTAAAGTTTAGCCTTCCACAGCCTCTGTTTTTTTATTTGAAAGCCTTACATCAGCTCCCTCTTCACTGCATCATCAAAACAAAAATATCTGGTAGAGGTCACAAGGTAATGTGAGGACTTTAAGAAACAGGCAGGAAGAAGGAATACTACTGGCGTGTAGAATGTGACACTAACACAACCCAGTTTTTGTCTGGATATAAAGTAGGGTAAACCAAGTTCACCTTTTTATGTACAGGTGTCAGTTTCTGCCACCAAGAGAATGACCTAAAGTACTACCATATTCTATAGGAAGAAAAAAAAACAGAACTCAAATGAAACCGAAAATAAATCCAATGCAGTCTTCCTGCCCTCAGAATCTATTCAAAGCAGTTAGTTCTGGTAAAATTCTACTTGATGCCCCAGCCCATCCTGACCCTCTCCAAGCCTACTGGGAACCCAGAGGAATGGACTGCACAATCCACAGGCAGGGCTGGGGCAATGAGTGAAGTCACACAAGCAGAGGCTTTCTCAGTGTTCTGACAAGGAAATACACATCCTCGCAGACACACTTCTCTCACAATCAAAAGGACTGCAAACAGAGAAGTCTTGTGAAGTAGGGTTAATCCTAACCCTAGAAAAGGAAAACACCAGTTAAGACATTTTAATGATTTTTCTGGACTTCAGGCTAAATACCATAATATCTCCTGTTCATCTTAGAGAGTTCATAGCCCGCCCAATTTGTAGAGGAGGGAACAGAAGCACAGAGGGTGAAGGAGTGACAAGCCTAAAACCCTATCTGTGAGTGACAGAGCTGGGTTTAAACCCTTCCCCTGCTAAACAGAAACACAGTGTTTTAAAAGCTCGGACCATTCTTCTTACCAAGCTTCCTGGAATTTTTTCAACCTGCAGGGCCTCTCTTGATTCCGCCGACTCCTAAACCATCTTTCAACCTGGCGCTCTGTCAAGTTACACTTCTTTGCCAGTCCATAAATATCACTCTGAAAAGAAAAGAAATGAATGAATGAATGATAAGGAACAGAGTCAGACTGGCAGGCAGTTAAGAGACAGTGAGGTTAGAGTACAAGAGCTTGTGTACTGGGAGTGAGAGAGATTCTGCCATAAGACCTCGAGCCAGGTTATTTACCTCTTTTTCTTATAGAAACACACACACACACACACACACACACACACACACACACACACACACACACACCAGGAAAAAAATACCAGAGAGAATGCTAGTATTTCAGCTCTCTGAGTTACTAAGATCAATTCTCTGTAAGTTGGTAGAAACCCGCACATTTAAGTGGCATAGTGAGCTTAATCATTCAGCTAAAATGTATTAGGACCTCCTAGGTGCCAGGGAGTGTAGTATAGTTTAAAATGTCGACCAAATCCAGTATCTTCATTTTTCCTATGGGGAACAGAAACTCCAAGAATTTTAGTGACTTGTCCAAGAACTAAAATTAGTAGCAAAGTGTGGACAAGCACTTAAACTAGTGTACTTTCTGTCATTTTACATACTCTTTCTTTTTTTAAAAAATTTATTTTATTTTGAAGATGTGGGGTACAATTCAGGATTAGGTATGCAAGTGGTCATTGTACAAGTAAAGTTTGGGCTTACGTTTGGTTCCCACTTTGCCTGGTTTGAGATCAGATACCCTTATTAATGTTATATGCCTCTCACTACCTCCCCCAGCAGTTTCTGGCTACAGCCAATCCCTTTCTTATAGTATTATGGTAAATACTCAGGGTCCACTTATGAGTGAGAATATAAGATACTCAGTATCCAAGTTGCTGCAAAGTCCATAATTTTGCTCTTCTTTATGGCTGCATAATATTTCATTGTGTATATGAACCACATTTTTTTAATCCAGTCTAGTTTTGATGGGCAGCATGGTTGGCTCCATGTTTTTGTTATTGTAAATAGTTACACGCTCTTTCTAATAGTTCCAGAAGATGTTGCAAGAAAAACTCATACAGATGCTGGCCATCCACTTTCACATTTAATCAGATGTAGAGCCTATTTCAAACTAACCCAAAAGAATTCCAATCACAAAAATAATGACTGCAAAATATAATCATGATGACTGCTCCTCCTTTGGAAAGCAGGAGTTATAGGCTATGATTTAAAATTGGAAACAATATAGATGACAGATTAGCTCAAAACTCACAAATTCAAAGTTCCAGCAAAGCCAGAGAAGAAACACAAATGACCACATGGACCAAGTCTGCTTCATACTGGGATTTTAACATAGGCATGTTTTCACATTAAGCCTTGGTAACCCTCTCGATTTCCATAAATAAATCTGCTCTTGAAAATACCAGCCCTCGTTTCTGTCTGTCATTTTCCAGTGTGAGTAAAAGAAACATTTTAATTTCCTCTTAATTCTATGAGGAAAATAAGATGGCATAAAACTGACCCTCAGTTTCAGTGTTAAGGAAATAAGCAGAGCTTCATGGACATGCAAATAGAAAGGCTCTCGTCGTGACCCAAAGGACCAACTGTGACCAAGCTCTGACTGACACTTCCAGAGCAAATGTGCAGACCCAGTATTTGGATGCGAAACCACTAGGCTTTTTTTTTTTTTAATGTTGACCAATCCCTCAAAGTAATCTTAAACCAATAGTGGGTAAATTTTGTGAGGCCAAACAAAGCCTGCATGTGGGCCAGCAGGCTAGACACCCAACAGTTGTGACCAGTCAGATAGCTTCTGCTACACTTTCTTATATCATTTGGGTAATTGGTCAGGGACACAGGGTAATAGTAGATAAAATGCATGCAGAAGCTGCCACACTGAAGACTGGCCACAAGGACTAATGGCAGCTTCTACATACCTCCTAAACTGCTAGCCTACTACTTAATCCAAAGAGAGGGAAAGAAAAACAAAACAAATACAGGATAGAGCCTTCAGAATTACAGGAATATACTCAGTTTCCTGTAAATTGCTCTCTCCAATATCTGTTCTTTGATAGGCTAAGGGTTCACCTATTGTTGTTATTGCTTGTTTTGTTGTGTTTTGTTTTTTTGAGGAGGTTAAGTTGGCAACTATGAATTGTGCCCACTTCTTTCAGACAAGGTGCTGACATTGGAGAGCTAAGTGAACAAGCCTGGTATGGGCTCCCCTATGCAGGGTAAAGTCTGTCTGGGGAGGAAGTCGAAAGATTAAAAACAAGGAATTGTAATAAAATATGATGAGTGTTAAGATAGGGAAGATTAGGATACCATGGGACCCGTTGTATGTAGGCAGTTTCCGAAAGTACATTTGCACTAACTCTGAAAAATGCAATAGGAAGGAGAAGATGAAGAAGGCAAGTGTCCTGCAGAGGCGCCAGCACGTGAGGTCACCTGAAGATGATGGCATGGGTGAGCAGGGAATACTTGAGGGCAGAAAGAGCCCTCGTAGGGGAGAAATATTCAGAGAGGAGAAGAGGAAAACTACGGTTAAGGTCGCTTCAAGCAGGGTACGTGGGGTTTACCTTGTGCATTACAGGATGTTTGTGTTTTTGAGGTCTCTCTCTCGCAGTGGGTAAAGAAGAAATGGGCAGGGTGAGGCTGGAGATGGAGATCATGTTCAGGCTGCCCTTTTGTCCTGAGCCTCTGCCCTCAGCAGCAGGGCCTTGCACTCTGGGCTGGACAAGATCGGAGGTTTGGATACTCTAACCCAGACAGCACCTGCTCCCAAGCCCTTGCAGGAAGAAAAGAGCTCTGCAGAGTCAAGGAAGTAGAATGTGTAGCCTTGAGGACCACACTCCGATCTCTGAGGAAAATGGGATATTAACACGAGTGTGTTTGTTCCCTGCCTCAGAGGAACAGGTTGAGGACCAAGAAACACAGTGTGCTACGTCAACTATTGAGGGCTACTAGTCAGTGCTGGAGATTTTGATGGCCAAACACAGGAAGGTGACTTTGGTCTGAAAATCATTGTTAAAAAAGGTAGTTCTTTACTTCTTTTTTTTTTTTTTTCTCTTTTTTTTTTTATTATTTTATTTTATTATGTTATTGTGGGGTACAGTTAGGGGTTAGGCATACAAAAATATTTCGTTCAGGTACCCTTGTTGATAAGAGGTGTCTCCCCATCCTCAGATAGATACCCACCACCATTAATCC
>CAUYQG010115191.1:0-10059 GCA_963574415.1 Tarsius wallacei | reverse complement strand
CCCAGCTAATTTTTTGATTTATTGTAGAGATGAGGTCTCGCTTGCCCAGGCGGGTCTCGAACCCGCGGGCTCAGGCAATCCACTCACCTCAGCCTCCCAAAGGCGCGGGATTACAGGCTGAGCCACCGAGCCCGGCTAACATCTGTATTCTTAAAACTTGTCCCATCTTTTTGGTGATGGGATTTCTAGGCTGAAAGTCTTGATAATCCAGACCAATGTAGGCGCTGACAAGTTGCTCTCCATGAGCACCAGCTTCCCTTCCCTGCTGCTGTCACCACCCTCAGCCATCATTTGGGTCCTTGTTTCTTTTCTGGTGAGATTAGACAGCTTCTTGGGTGTTTGTTCACTTGCTTGTGACTTGGCTGTTCAGACCCCTTCATTTTTTTCTGTCAGTGGCTTTCACAGGAAAATAATGAGGAGAAATACCCCAACAGCTTTCTAGCCTTAGCTCACCCATTTCAAATCACAAGAAGTCTGGGCACAGTGGCTCACACCTGTAATCCCAGCACTTTGGGAGGCCAAGGTGGGAGGATTACTTGAGGCCAGGAGTTGAGACCAGCCTGGGCAACATGGCAAGATTTTGTCTCTACAAAAAAAACAAATTAGCTGGGAGTGGTGGTGTGTGCCTGTGGTCCTAGCTACTCAGGTGGCTAAGGCGGGAGGATCACCTGAGCCCAGGAGGTGAGTTATGATTGTGCCACTGCATGCTAGCTTGGGTAACAAAGTGAGACTTCGACTGAAAAAAAAAATTACAAAGAGATGAAAGCAATAAACGCCAGGGTGTAGAAAAACTCTGGGCTTTAGAACTGTTAGAGGATTTGGAGGGTATGTTTCTGTTGCTTTCAGTTAACAATTTTATGGAAATTTGTTGCAGGAGTCACAGGACACTCATATACCTGGCAGGTAGCTTGCTCATCCCTGGCAACATTTGTCCATAGGGTTTTCAGCAAGCAGGCTAGGGGCCTATGGCTTTGCTTCCACACTAGGGCCTCATCTCTAGCACAGCTCAGCCTGGAGAGGGGCTTGCCTCTCGGGCTGCAGGGACCAGTCCCTCGCCTCCTCCTGCTTTCTGGGCAGCCCCTGCAGCCATAGGTAGAACTCCCCCCACACACTTTGCTTTTCTTCCTGCTCCTCGTCCATGGTGACATCCATGCTGCTTGTTATCCTCGCTGTGTTTCTTATGTGTTTTCTTTTTTTTTTGTTTTTGGTTTTTTTTTTGAGTTGGAGTCTCACTCTGTCGCCCAGACTGGAGTGCAGTGGCCACTCCCAGCCACCGCAGCCTCCATCTACTGGACTCCGGCCATCCTTCCACCTCAGCCTTCCAAGTAGCTGTAACTACAGGCACGCGCTACCATGCCTGGCTAATTTTTGATTTATTGTAGAGATGAGGTCTCACCAAGTTGCCCAGGCGGGTCTTGAACCCATGGGCTCAGGCAATCTACTCACCTCAGCCTCCCAAAGCACGGGATTACAGGCTGAGCCACTGAGCCCGGTGTGTTTTCTTTTTGTATCTTAAACATCATTGGATTCTCCATTTTATTCAGGTAGTGAAAATAAAGAGAGCTGGGTGATCTGTAGCCATGGTTTTTCTTCACATCTGCTAATTTGTGAAGTTGGCCTAGAGCTGAAGGATCCTGTGCCTCCATGACAAAGCCTTGCCCTGGAGTCTCTACCTCCCTGTAAAGCAGTTTCTGAACTTCAGCTGTGTTGACTTTTGGTGCTGGATCATTCGCTGGTAGAAACTGTCCTGTGAGCTATAAGATGTCTAGCACTATATCTGGCTTCTTTCCTTCCCCTTGTGCACTTCCTTCCTCCTGAGCCCTGACAAGCAAAAATGTCTTCAAACATTGCCAAATGTTCCCTGAAGGCAAAACTGCCCTCCCCACTCAAGAACCTCTGCTATAAAGAAATGGTCAACTTTCTCAAAATTCCTGAAGGCCTGATTTTGTGGCCTTGTCCTTTAGCCTGATACTCACTGGGTGGGTGTCCTTATGACCACTCTCAGGTTTGATGATTGACTGGAAGGACAGAACTTAGAAAAGCTGTTATAGTTACAGTTTAGTACATTGAAAGGATGCAGATTAAAACTACAGTGGAAAAGGCATATACTGTGGAGTCCAGGAGAGACCAGGCACCAGTGTCAGTATTCAGCTGTCCTCTCCCAGTGGAATTGTGTGGACAGCACTTCATTCTATGATGAGTGTCCACCAGGGAAGCTCACCTGAGCCTTAGTACCCAGGGTTTTTATTGGGGGTTCAGCCATGTAGACATGGAATCTATATGAATTACTTTTGTTACTTAGTCTACAGACCCTCCAGAGACTCCACTGATAAAGCGTGGCCCCAGGACTCCACCATAAATTGCATCATTAGCATAAAATACCTGGCCCAGTGTCCAGTTTAGCAAAAACATTTTAGTGGGCAGGATATCCCTAGGGCTCAGAGGTTACCTCCCAATAGCAGTTCAAGAATCAGACTTTTGGAATGTGCAGGGTTTGGCCAACTCAGGTCTACTAAGCCAGCTCTTTACTTTAGACTCCCTGTATTGGGTATGTGTTGTGGTTGTATGGCATTCCAGCATCATGCTAGATGGTTGGAGCTTTCACCTTTTTGAAGTAGGGGTTGTTTTATTCTTTTGAGTAAGTTTAATGTTGGGAGTCAGATTCCTATGTGTATTTACATCAAGTCTAAAAAGCCTGCAAGTTGAACATTTTGTCACAGGCTTGTTATATATTGAAATGTTTTTAGCCGGGCTCAGTGTCTCAGCCTGTAATCCCAGTACTTTGGGAGCCTGAGCCCGCGGGTTCGAGACCCGCCTGGGAAACTTGGCGAGACCTCATCTCTACAATAAATCAAAAATTAACCAGGCATGGTAGTGCGCGCCTGTAGTTCCACTGAAGCGGAAGGATCGCCGGAGCCCAGCAGGTTGAGGCTGCAGTGGCCAGGAGTGGCCACTGTACTCCAGTCTGGGTGACAGAGTGAGACTCCAACTCAAAAAAATAAAATAAAATAAAATAAAATGTTTTTGGTGGGGTATGAGCATTCTTCTCCCACTAACAAACTTGTGATCTGATAGCAGTTCTAATTTTTCCACACAGGTGTTCTTGTGTGTTTATTGTTGCGTTGTCTGTGCTTGCCCTGGTGCCAAGATTGGATATAATCCCTGCCTTGTAGAGTTGTTGTCTTTTATTTCAGCAGCAAATGTGCTATTCAGAACTAACTCTCTCCCTTTCTTTTTCATTCTAGGTATTTTTGGAGGACTTGCGTGCTTGTTTTGCCTAAAGAATATTAGATGTCTTTTCAGAAGAGACACTGGGGCCTGCCATGAATGTTGTACCTGAGGGGTGAGTGTCCCTGGAGAGTTAAACCTAGGAAAACCAGAACATTTGAGAGCCACAGAGTTCTCAGAAGAGATTGCCTGGGAGATGATAGTGTCATTGGGGTAACATGCTTCCAGCAGCTGCAAGCATTGAGGCCCTTGTGAAGAGACCCAGCCTTGGACTCTGTTCCTAGACAGGAGTAGGTCTCCAACACCCTCTCTGGGGACCTCAGGACCTGAATGAAGGTCCAGTACCCAGAAAACTGCTGGAGGAGATGATGCTGGTGGCGGAAGTTTCCCAAACCTTTGAAGAGAAAGGTGAGGACTGCCTTTAAAATAAAGCACAGAGAAAGCATATTAGAATGCATGGCTCAATTGTTGATTTTTCCAGGGAAAATTTTTTTCCAAGAATATGGGGCATGAAAAATGCCAGCGTTAAATCCGAGAAGGATGGCTGGTGTGGGGGCCTTTCTATGCATCCTCTAGCCCAAATAGGAGTTGTTTCACTTCTTGAGGAGTCAGAATCTAGGGTTCTTCACACATGGCAAAGCACTGTGCAATGAAAGGCACTGTCAGGTGGAAAGAGCGGAGTTAGATGACACCCTTCCAGAGCCAGGGAGAAATGCCTTGTGCCATGCTCTGGGGATTTGCACGCCCTCCTTTTCCCATTCCCCATTCTTGTATCTGAAACCAGCTCATGGTTCATTGTGACTTTTTAAATTGTATAGTTGTTTAGACATCTAGCCTCTACATCCCCTTACTTCCTCTCTTGAAATGACAGGGAAAATGACCCTTCCTTTTACTTGACTGTTGAGGCATAGCTGCATGTCTGTGGGCTCACAGCTGAGATACCCAGCACATGCCTGGTCATTTTCCCCTAGCCTAGGACAGCCCAGGTTCACACCCAGGCATGAGGTTCGGATCCCTTGGCTGACCTCAGAGCCTTAGGGAGTCAGATGCCCATGTGACAGCTTTCCTGAACCCCCCACCTTCCTTCATCTCAGACACCACAGAACAGTCCTGTTTGTTGCTGGCCACCTTCTATGTTATCTGTGGTTGGAGTGGGCTTGGGCAGCATGGGGTACTGAGGGGGGCTGAAACCCTCATTGTTCCTCTACCCCAGCCCTGCCTTCTGAGGACTTCTGCCCTCTCCACAGTAGCCTCTTCAGGTATAAGGAGGATATGGACGCACGTTCTCAGCTGGTTATACCTCAGGTGAGTGGGGGACATCACTTTTGGGCCTCTGGCTCCACAGTTGTAAAATGGGTCCAGAAATGGCACCTGCCTCCCCAGAGCACCACACATGTATGCTCCATAGTGCTGGCTAGTGCCTCCCAGTGAAACCTGCAGGCTACTGCAGTAAAGTACCGTACCTTCTGTCTGTATGGATCAGACCCAGCACAAGTCTCTTGTGTCTGCTCAGCTGGGCCAGGTCTCTGCTTCCGACATTTTGCTGTGGTTGCTCATTGGGCCCTTGAGGGCAGGTGGCGCTGAGCCTCCACACCGGACAGACACACTGGGCCCTCAGTGTCACTGAGACCACTTGGGAGGGTGTCCCCTTAAAGTGCCATAGTTGCCTGAAAGGTCTCCCATAGATGTTCCTAGCACAGCACTTTGGGTGAAGTGCGGTCTCTGACCTCACACATTCAGCATCCTGGCACTACACATGTGGGAGGAGGGCCAGTGCCCCTCACATCCTGTGAGTCTCTCCCTGCTGGAGGTTGTCTTCATAGCTACATCAGCCAGAGAAGTTCAAGGACATGTCCAAGTGTCCAGTAAGGTGTGAAGCTGAGACACCGACTTAGGACTGGCCCCAGGTTCAGGGCCTGTTGCCCCTTGTTTGTCAGTCTTCCTTGACAGCAGGATTGACAAGCAGTTTTTGTAAAGGGCCAGATGGATACTACAGCCATACATCACTTAACCACAAGGATAGGTTCTGAGAAATGTGTTGCTAGGCGATTTATCATTGTGCACTTACACACAGAATGCACTTACACAGACCTAGATGTTGTAGCTTAATACACACCTAGGCCATATGGTATTGCCTGTTGCTCCTAGGCTACAGACCTGTACATGTTACTGTACTGAATATTGTAGGCATTTGAACACTATGGGAAGTATTTGTGTATCTAACCATAGAAAAGGCACAGTAAAAATGCAGTGTAAAAGATAAAAATTGGACCGGGCATGGTAGATCATGCCTGTAATCCCAGCACTTTGGGAGACTGAGGCAAGAGGATTGCTTGAGCCTAGGAGTTCAAGACCAGCCTAGGCAACATAGCAAGATCTCCTTCTTACCCCTAAAATGAAAAACTTAGCCAGGTGTAGTGATGCATGTGTGTATTCCCAGTAACTTGAGAGACTGAGATGGGAGGATTGCTTGAGTCTAGGATAGTTTGAGGCTATGGTGAGCCATGATTGTTCCACTGCACCCCAGCCTGGGCAACAGAATGAGATCCTGACTCAAAAAAAAAAAAAAAAGATAAAAATGGATAAACTTGTATAGGGCATGAATGAATGAAGCTTGCAGGACTGGAAGTTGCTCTGAGTGAGTGAGTGGCAAGTGAATTTGAAGGTCTAGCCATTACTATATACTACTGTAGACTTTATAAACACTACACTTAGGTTACACTAAATTTATTCTACAATTTTTTCCTTATTCAATAACAAATTAACTTATTGTAACTTTTTAACTGTGTAAACTTTAACTTTTTTTGACTTTTTGACGATTTTGTAATGACACTTAAAATACAAACACACTGTACAGCTGTACAAAATTATTTTCTTTTTATCTTCATCCTATAAACTTTTTTTCTTTTTTAACTTTAGAAATTTTTGACACTAAAAAACTAAGACACAAACACACACATTAGTCTAGGCCTGCACAGGGTCAGGATCATCAATATCACTGTCTTCCATCCCTATATCTTGTCCCATTAGAAGGTCTTTAGGGGCAGTAGCATGCATGGAGCTGTCATCTCCTATGATAACAATGCCTTCCTCTGGAATTCCTTCTGAAGGGCCTGCCTGAGACTGATTTTTTGTTTGTTTGTTTTTTAATAAGTAGAGCACACTCTAAAATGATACAAAGTATAGCATAGTTAATACATAAACTGGTAACAGTTGTTTATGTTATTATTAGGTATGATATACTATTCACAGTTGTATGTGCTATACTTTCATTTGACTGGCAGTGCAGTAAGTCTTCCTCCTACTTTCCTTTCCCTCTCCCTCCTTCCCCTCTGCCCCCTCCTCCCCCTCCTTCCCATCTGCCCCCTCTTCTCCCTCCTTTTTCCCTCTTTCTCCTTCTCCCTCTTTTCTTCTTCCCTTCCTGTTTCCTCTTCCCTTCTCCCTCCCCCATCACTTAAAAAAATATAAAATCCATTCTTAGCTATAGTAGCTCAGGCTGCCATAACAAAATACTGCAGATTGGGTGGCATGAACAACAGAAATTAATTTTTCTACGGTTCTGGAGGCTAGAAATCCAAGATCAGTTGCTGGCTTGGTCTGGTGAGGGTCCTCTTCCTGGCTTGCAGATGGCCACCATATTGCTGTGTCCTTAGAGAAAGACAGCGTGCATCCTCTGGTATCTTTTCCTTTTTATAAGGACACCATTCCCATTAGATTAGGGCCCCACCCTTA
Source organism: Tarsius wallacei (assembly GCA_963574415.1). NCBI lineage: Eukaryota > Metazoa > Chordata > Mammalia > Primates > Tarsiidae > Tarsius > Tarsius wallacei. The sequence goes on along the minus strand of CAUYQG010115191.1, from coordinate 3,099 downwards.
TGTCATCATATAACCTTAATTACTTCCTTAAGCACCTTATTTCAAATACAGTCACACTGGGAGTTGGGGCTTCATCATATGAATTTTTGGGGACACATTTCATTTCATAGCATTAGCCTTCTGAAAACACACCACAGTCCAGGTGTGTGCTATAGGCTATAGTTTGCCAACCCCTGATTTGGAGCCTTTTTTTTTTTTTTTTTTTTTGCCTGGTTTCAAATCTGGATTTTGGAGAGAGGCTGGGAGTGAGGATCTCCTAGTGGAGTGTTACCATTTCCAGTCTAGAAATCAGGATCACTGTTGTGATGTGATAAGCAAGGTGCTTAGAGAAGGAAGATGCAGCCTATGTATGTGGGGCTTAGTCTATTCAGACTGCTACGATAAGACTTCTTACACTGGGCAGTTTATGAACAACAGAAATTACTGCTCACAATTCTAGAGGCTGGGACATCCAAGATTAAGTGCCAGCAGATGTAGTTTCTGGCGAGGGCCTGCTTTCCCACAGATGGTGTCTTCTCTGTGTCCTCACAAAGCATAAGGTACAAACAGCCTCCCTCAAGCCTCTTTAATGAGGGCATTAATCACCTTGTAAAGACCTCACCTGTTAATATCACACTGTGTATTAGGTTCCAACATATGAATTTTGGGAGGATCCTGACATTTAGACCATAGCATGAGCCTGCACTTGGGCCTGGGATCTGTGTTCCATGAGCAGTAATACATTCATGTTTCAGGCATCTGTATGCTTCGAGGATGTGGCTGTGACTTTCACATATGAGGAGTGGAGACAGCTGGATACAGCCCAGAGGATGCTGTACCGAGATGTGACACTGGAGACCTGTAGGCATCTTGTTTCCCTGGGTAAGGTGGGCTCGGCCCATGGCAGGAGGTTTCTATCTCCAGGACTCAAAGCTGTAGTGATTCTGAAGGATGTTCCAGGTAGGCTGGAATATTCCAGAAGCAGTCTTTTGGGAATGCAGGTTCCAGGTCTTGCCCCTCGTACTACCTCTAGCAGATTTGTGACTTGTAGTCCTGGGAGCAAGGAGGTTCCTGGGGATGCACTGCAGTGTGATGGCTGGGCCCTGGGACATGGTTCTTTATTTCCAATTCCTGTGACTTTCTTCTGTAACCAGGGCTACTACTTTCCAAACCGGATGTGATCTCTCAGCTGGAGCAAGGAGAGGACCTGTGGAGGGTGGAGCAGGCACCTCCCCAAGGTGAGAGCAGACAGCGGCCCAGCAGATAACAAGCTCAGGCAGAGAGCTCTCTGCAGGACCTGGGAGTCTGAGGAGGAAGCCTTTTTTGTTTTTTGTTTTTTGTTTTTGTTTTTGTTTTTTTGAGTTGGAGTCTTACTCTGTCGCCCAGACTGGAGTGCAGTGGCCGTTCCTGGCCACCGCAGCCTCGACCTGCTGGGCTCTGGCGATCCTTCCGCCTCAGCCTTCCAAGTAGCTGGAACTATAGGCACGCGCTACCACACCTGGCTAATTTTTTTATTTATTGTAGGGATGAGGGCTCACCAAGTTGCCCAGGTGGGTCTCGAACCCGCGGGCTCAGGCAATCCACTCACCTCAGCCTCCCAAGGTGTGGGATTACAGGCTGAGCCACCGAGCCCAGCTTCTTTTCTTTTCGTTTCTTTTCTTTCATCTCGCTCTGTCACCCAGGCTGGAATGCATTGGTACTATCATGGCTTACCACAGCCTTAACCCCTGGGCTCAGGAGATCCTTCTGCTTCAGCCTTCCAAGTAGCTGGGCCTAGCATGTGCCATCATGCCTGACTAATTTTAAATTTTTTTGTAGAGGTGAGGTCTTACTATGTTGCCTGGGCTGGTCTCAAACTGCTGGGCCCAAGCGATCCTTCCACATCAGTATCCCAAGTGCTGGAATTACAGGCATGAGCCACCGTTCCCAGCTGACTGTCAGCATCTTTCTGACATAGACATCCTTTCTTGGCTGGCCTGCATGGATGGTTTGGCCTTCTCATTTCACACCCCTGATGGAGATGCTGCTATAGGATATTTAATAGCCTTTGCCTATTTTTCAGTGTCCAGGCACAACCTAGACACATCTCAGTCACCCAAAGATTTCTTTCCTGTTTCTGATCCTCTAATGCCCCTTCGTTGGGCCATTGTTTGATTTGAAAAAGTTCTGCCCTCAGGGATTCTGAGATGACACGCCAGAGGAACTGCAGAGTCTGGGGATGAGAACAGCATTGTGTGTGAGGGAAAAGAGTCTTTGATTGACAAAAGGGAAACATCCTTCTGGTAATCAAGGGGTTGCCAGAGAGTATAGTTAGTTCTTTGCCAAAGAGAGGATCCTTGTCTCCTTGTGGACAAGAGAGTGAGGCATGGGGACTTGAGCAGAGGCCTTAATTGAATTAGCTATCTTGAGCAGAGGCCTTAATTGAATTAGCTATGGTGGCCATACAACCAAATGGCCAGAGTGACAAGCAAAGGGAGAATCTTGGAAGACCTGGATGAGGTTCCAGAGCTGGGAGCCTATGACACTTATTTTTAGAGGCCCAATGTCTTCTACAGGGAGGAGTCCCCATTAGGACAATAACAAGGAAGGCAGTATCAGCACTATTGGGTACTGACAGTGCTGCCACCATACAAGGCTCATGTATCTATTCATTAATGCCTCAAAGTGAACCTGGTAAGGGAAGCATCTTACTTGTGGCTTACGGCAAGGAAAACAAACCTCTGAGAGCTAAGGACCTATCTGAAGTGGCAGAGGGTAAAGCCTAGTTGCAATCAGTCAGGCTGACCATGATGCTTCAGGGACCACAGTGCTTTTCTGGGGAGTGTGTTGGATCAATGCTGGAATGCAGGCAGCTTAAAGAAATGGTAGAATTGGGCAACCCCTTTGGGTCCCCTCGCACTGTGGAACTTTTCTGTCCTCTCAATAAATCCTGCTTTCAGGAAAAAAAAATGATAGAATTGGTGCATTAAGAATATTAAGTTAGCCGGGCTCGGTGGCTCAGCCTGTAATCCCGCGCCTTTGGGAGGCTGAGGTGAGTGGATTGCCTGAGCCCGCGGGTTCGAGACCCGCCTGGGCAGGCGAGACCTCATCTCTACAATAAATCAAAAAATCAGCTGGGCA
>CAUYQG010115190.1:0-10856 GCA_963574415.1 Tarsius wallacei | reverse complement strand
ATTAGAATCCTTGTCACGCCCTTCTCTAGGGGCTGTGATAATGTGGGCGGACATTAGTGGGTCTCTGTGTCACAGGTTCTCCAAGACATCCACAGGCGGTCAATTAGGAAGTCACGGCAGTCACATCTACCTGATTGCAACATCTCCAAGGAAAAGGATTTAAGCCAGGGCTTTGGGGGGCTACGGCGCCACACTCACCTACAGTGTAGACCTGGGTGTAGACCTGCTCCCTGTCTGTGGGGGAAGAACTTTTCTTAAATAAATCTTATCTTCTTTCACCTCTGTGTGTTGCAATTCCTTGCATTTACTCGGATCCCTGGGCTGCCAGCATGGCACCTCCAGCTTGCTGGCTCCAGCAGTGCTGCGCCCCTGCCTGCGTCTCTCCCTCTCCATCCATTTCACCCTCACCCTATCCGAACCCTCACCCCCTTGACATATTACATAACCACAGAACATTGCCAACACTAAGAAGCCAACATTTACACATTACTATTTTAAAAAGTATATAACTTAGTGGTTTTCACCAGTTTTTCTATTAATGTCCTATTTTTGCTCCAATATCCATGTCATCACATCTCCTTGGTGTCTCTATCTATAATAGTTTCTCACTCTTTCCTCGTTTTACATGAGTCTGATAATTTTGAAGAGTACTGGAGAAATATTTTATAGAATGCTTCTAATGGTGGGTGGTGGTGCCAACTTGCCTGTAATCCCAGCATTTTGGGAGGCAGAGGCGAAAGAATTGCCTGAGCCCATGGGTTCGAGACCAGCCTGGGCAACATAGTGAGACCTCGTCTCTACAATAAATTAAAAAATAAATAGCCAGGCCTAGTGGCACATGCCTGTAGTTCCAGCTACTTGGAAGGCTGAAGCAGAAGGATCACCTGAACCCAGCAGGCCAAGGCTGCGGTGGCCGTGAGTGTGCCACTGTACTCCAGCCTGGACAACAGAGTGAAACTCCTACACAAAAAAAAAGAAGAAGAAAAAGAAGGGAAAAATTATCTATTATGGTCATCATTTCAGAAAGGAAAAGCCATTTTAACAACCAAAAAAGGAAGAATAGCATTATCTAAATAAAGAACAATCTTTTAAATAAAAGAAATGTATCTCTAGGATAGATCCACTACTTTGGTAATCATTTTTCTCTCTCTTCCCCCTCTCCCCACCCTCTTTTCTTTCTTTCATCTTAGCCCACACAGGGGAGACCGTCATCACAACTCGCAAACAGGAAGTTAGGGATCATCCAGAAAGAACGCAGTGATCATTCCTTCCCCACCTTCAGGGAGCTACCACTCTAGCAAGGAATAAACTCCTAAAATATGCAAACAAGAGAAGTGAAAGCTAAAGAGAAGTACAAGCAACCCCAGTGGAAACACAGAAGAAAGACTGACTCAGATTGGAATGAGGAAGTAATTCATGGAGGAGGCATCCTCCCAGGTGGGAAGATAAAAAGCTAGGATAGGGTGGAGTGGGGCAAATGGGGAAAAAATGTTTAGATTGTAATAAGAAGTCATAAGCAACCAAAGCATAAATGTGTTAATTATCATGAATGGTCTCCTTGCGGCTATAAGGGCTTTAAGAAGGAAGTTACATGATTGTCATTCAATAGCCAGGTACAACCAATCTAACTCATTTCCTCGTTATACTGGAAGTTCAGAGGGAATGTGAAAGCATTATTTCGCACTTATGTAAAGGAAAATTCAGATCCCTGGACCACGAAAATATCAGATCCAACAGTGAGTAGCAGGAGTATGGGGTATTCACAGTTCTGTGATCTATGTCACCTGTGCAATCTCATTTTTAACAGTATTAAAAATCTTTTAATCATCTGAATGTGTTGATATATTGAGAAAATATCAGATGTATAGAAAGGAAACTTTGTTCCACAAGGAGTGGTAGCATAGAAGAATGGACAAATGTGGGCCTAGGATCAGATGAGCCCACTGAATCTGCTCTGCATGGCCTATGTGAACTATCTAAAAAAACGTCAGGCAACTATAAAAAGTAAATTGTGGTAAGCATGACTCACTTAAAGACAAAAATTTAAATGGACACTGAGAGGTGTCATAAGAGGTGCTGGTCACTACCTCTCTGACTCTTAGTTTCCTCATCTGTAAAATGAGGGGATAGCAATTCTACTTTTCAAGGCTGTTGTGAAACTTAATGTATAAATATATGAAGCGTCTCATAAAATGGTAGTTAATATTATTGTATGGCAAATTTTCTTCATGTTTAGTCCTGTGTGGTCAGGCCTTTCATTTTATTTTTATTTTATTTTTTGTCCTTTTAAAATTTGTATTTAAAATTGTGGGGTACAATTCGGGGCTAGGTATACAAATATTCACCGTGCAGGTACCCTCATCGATGAGGTGTGCCCCCCTTTCCCTGACAGATATTGACTACTGTCAATCCTTTCATTTTAAAAGAGTCTACCGATTGAATAATTCTGAAGTAGCTTTGCTAATAGTGTTGAAAATCTGCATGAAGCTTTTTATCATGCAATGATCTATGTTAATTTATTTGGACCTACTTTTAGTCTCACTTGGAAAGCATTTTATATTTGGTAACATAAAGTAATGTTTTAATGACTGGCTTATAGTCTTTATTACATCTCCCCCCTCCACCCCCACCCAATTTTTCTACTTAAGAACTCCGGGAATGTAACCTCTGAGACAAGAATGGTTTCTGTTTGTAACTGTAATGTGGTTTGGGTGGGATGGATGGGGAAATCTGTTGGGAATTTATTTGGACTATTTTGAAAATGATTTCGGTTCAACTGCTACTTTCCCTCGTGTGACCTTTGCTTGTTGACATAGGCTTCTTCAACTGGACCCTTCTGTTACAAGGGATAGCTTCTCCCTCATCACATGTAACTCGGGTTTAATTCTTTGCTGTGGGAACTGTCCTGTGCACTCTAAGATGTTTGGCAGCATCTCTGGTCTCTTCCCACTAGATGGCAGTAGCACTCCCCGGTTGTGACAACCAGAAATGACTACAGAAATTAACGAATGATTCCAGTGGACAAAATTACCCCTCGTTGAGAACCACTGACATAAACAACACTCTACAAAAAAACGACTTTTAGGTTAAAGATGGTTGTGCTTTAATATGATTGTGCTACATTTAGAGTTTCGGAATGTAAAAGATTGGCGACCCAACCTACAGCTTTAGATTCATCCCCCCCTCCCCTCACCATTAGGCATCTAATTTTTAAGCCCAACTAAACTACTCACTGTTTCTACTCCACCCCCCCACACCATGCCTCTCACTGTCCAGAGAGTCAAATCTCACTTATTCCTTAAGGCTTCACCAAATGGCTACATTTTCCCTGAAACCTTCCAAGACCCTTCTGTTACAAGGGATAGCTTCTCCCTTCATCACATGTAACTTCTTCAACTGGACCTCTCCTATTCCTCCTTAATTATTTTCTAACTTTCATGCAAATTGAACGTCCTCTGCCTCCATTTCTAAACTCACACGTGTGCCCATTGTCTTAATTTCTTTTCGGCTAGGAAACATGGTGAGGAGGAGAAAGCTATACTTTCAAAAGTATTAAGGCACTCTTTTAAACTTCATGGGCCCCTCTACTCGTGCACAAATGTTTCCTAAAGGAAGTTGCTCCTAGGTCATTCTCCCTATTACACGTTGGCACATATTATTAGCTTATCTGGTTGGCTGGAATAGAACACAAACCAGGTCCATCTTAATTGGAGAGGGCAAACCCAATTAGAAGGCCTCAACACGAGTTCCTGGAGGGCAAGTGAGTGTCAGGACCCTCACAAACCATGACAGCACAATTTATCTTCCAATATCTGGAGGGCTGATGTTCAAAAAGAAAATTTGGAAAACAACTAACAAACACACAGTTTAAAATTCTAAAAATACAATAGAAAAAGAGTTACGGTAAAAATTGACAATCTTGCCCACCGCTTTCCCTCATCACCCAGTAACCTTTCCTAGAAGTAATGTTACTAGTTTCTCGGGTGTCTTTTCAGAGATAATCTAAGGCATACCCAAGAATTAGGTGTAGATGGAAACAATCCAAGTATCCATCAACAGATGAGTTCACAAACAAAATATGGTCTATCTAAACAATGGAATATGATTCAGTCATAAAAAGAAATGCTACAAAATGGGTGAACTTGAAAACGCTATGCTAAATGAAAGAAACCGAAGACAAAAGGCCACATATCATATGATTCCTTTAAAATGAAATGCTCAGAATAGACGAACCCATAAAGACAGAAAGTATGGTTGCTAGCGGGAGAGGGAGGGAAATAGAGAATGACTAAAGATAGGTATGAGTTTACTTTTTGGGATGATGAAAATGTTCTTGGATCTGTGGTAATGGTTGCACAATCTTATGAATATACTAAAAATGTCTACATTTTTGAAAAGCTTTATGAATATATATTTGTATCTGTTTTGTGATCATTTTCTCTCTAAACACCATCTGTTTTGGTGCTGTAGCGTGTATTTTGTAATGCTATTTTCTTTGTGTCAATGTAGTCTGTGGAAGCAATAATTCATTAAAATAGTCCATTTTCCCCACAATAAAATTGGAATAAACTATTTAAAAAGAACAAAGGTATAGTTTTTGCTTTCACTACAAATCCTGCATTATGCCACAACAATTCTGCACCTTGCCTCTGTCACTTTTGCAAATACTATGATGATTGTTCTATATTAAAACATATCAAGCTGTGTCACTTTTCTTAAGGGCTGCGCAGTAAGTGATTTTGCCCCCAACCTCAGCAGACAGTTGGCAATGTCAGGAGACATGATTCCTTGTCACATCTGGGAGTAGGGGGATGCAAATGGCATCTAATGGGTGAAGACCAGGGATGCTGCACACGACAACCCCCACTGCAAAGAACTTTCCACCGAAAACATCAGTAGCTGCTGAGGTAGGAAAAAAAACCAATTTAAACAGTCCATGATTAACAGATACATTGTTTACTTGTCTTTTTAGGTAATCCTGCATAATATTTCATCTTTTAGTTATAAAATAATTTCCTTTCCAGGGATATAATCATTCCCCTATTATTTTCAATACTTTGTTCAGCTTTTTATTTTTTTAATTGTATTGCAATAAACATTTCAATAATAAGCCTTTGTTCTTATCTTGTTATTTTTTCCCCCCAGGAAATTATTAGATTCATAAAAGTAGAATTATTTGGTTAAAAGAGAATAACTTTTTTTCCCAGGAATTCTGTGGGTTTCTTATTGCTATTATGAATAGGATGCTTTCCCGTTCCATCTGATCATCACTTTTATGCAGGAAAGTGATTGATTTTTGCATGTTTTATATCCATCCATTTAGTAAAAAGTTTTGGTTGACATGCTTAGTATAGTGCTGGCCAGGGTGTCCTGGGGATGGAGGCGTCTTTAGCTTCCTTCCTGTAATCTGTTAGCTTCACGTGCAAATCATGCCAAATTAACATATATGCTAAAATCCACCTGCCTCACTGTAATCACAACTTCAAGACAAGTCCTGAGCCCTCCTGCCTCCTCCAATCATATCATCAACCAAAGCCAGATTCAGCCATGGTGGGCTTTTCTACAAATAAATAATATTCCTCCTCCTTTCCAATGGCTATAATTCTTATTGATTAATAGCTTTAAGGCTTCAAGGACCATATTAAACTGTGATAGTGCTGGTAGATAGTCTTGTCTTCTTTCTCATATTAACAGGAATATGGCTACTACCTCAGTGTTAAATATGACACGGATGCTCACTGAAAAATAGAGTCTTTATGATATTGAGAAAGTATCCCTTCCTAGTTTTCCAAAATGGATGTTGAATTTAATCTAGTCTTCTTTCTTCAGTCTCAATTCAGCCTTGATGGTATGGTTTGCTTTTGAAAGTGGTGTACAGCAAGCTAGAAAAAAACAGGCTGTGTGGGAGCCAGGAGGTCTGAATCGGGTCAGAAGTCTTAGGTGTGAATCACCAAGACCTTTCCCTTCCTCTCCAGGGTATTGTTCAGGCATTGCACGCAAACGCTGCCGGCTACCAACCAGTAAATATGAGCATGGCTTTTCTGATGGGCACGCCCTTGGAAACAGGGTGGTTTTGTTCTCCTGAATAAAATAAAAGAACGTGCTGAGGCTTGCAATGAAAAAAAATTTTAAAACACTCCTCAGCCTACTTGAGAACACAGTAGACAAGACCATCCTAAAATGTCCTTGCAAAGCAGGCAGGGTGGTTTACTCCTAACAGTTCTTCAAGTTAATTAAGCAAGAGTGACCAACCACCCCAGTTTGCCAGGACTGAGGGGGTCCTGTGGACAGGAGACTTTCAGTGCTTAAACTCTGGAGCGTCCTGAGGCTATCACTTAAGGATGGTTTCAAAAGGTATAAAACACGTTTCTTCTCGTGGTAGGTGAAGCATTCATCAGTGGTGTCTGAACTCCAAGTACCTCTTTGTCAAGCTAAACTTTAGTAGACTTGCTCATTTTTCAGATCGTTCTTTGTTTCTAAACATTTAAAGTTGTCCTAAGCAAATCACAATTTCAGACCTCAATGGAAACAGGATAATTACAACATTATTTCACCCTTTACCACTCAGTCCTTTTGAAAACAATCCTCCCCAGAGTCCAAACTCCTGGCAATAAACACTGAATGCATTTCTCCCTTTGTTTTGTGACAACCCGCTGCGCTGCCTTCTCCAGGGTATGCCATCTTCCTAAATTTTCAGGCAAGTTTTTAACTGAAAATATATAGCTATCCAAAACTAAGAGTTAAGTTTAAAAAGTGATCAGCCATTAACTCAGTAAAATCAGATTCTCCCTCTTATTTATTGCATGGAATCACAATATTTCTGGTTTAGAAGGTCATCTAGACTCTACACCAGCATTTCTCAAACTTTAATGTGTATATCTATCACTTGATGATGTTAAAATGAAGATTCTGATTCAGTAGCTCTGAAGTGAAGACTGAGATTACAGATGATACCACTCCTGGTTTATGGGTCCCACTTCAAATCATGAAAATTTAATAGAATAATATTCTCCACATTCCACTGATCATGTACCACTATCAGTTTAAATAAATGTGAATATGCAGTCAAAATATGTATATTATCATATTTTATACTCATGTGTTAGTAGAGCATAATTTCATTTTTATTTTAAAAGGGAGCTCCAGCAGAGCAGTGACCATTTTGACCATTAATCCTGATAATACATCCACTATGTGAACATTCAATGTATGCTTCTATTACTCTAGGCTTAAGAAAATCACTTTGAGGCCGGGAGTAGTGGCTCATACCTATAATCCTAGCACTTTGGGAGGTTGGGGTGAGAGGACTGCCTGAGCCCACCAGTTCGAGGCCAGCCTGGGCAACTTGACAAGACCTCATCTCTGCAATAAATCAAAAAATTAGCCAGGTGTGGTGGCGCATGCCTGTAGTTCCAACTACTTGGAAGGCTGAGGTGGCCAGATCGCCTGAGCCCAGCAGGTCAAGGTTGCAGTGGCCGTGAATGAGCTACTGCACTCCAGCCTGGGAGACAGAGTGAGACTCTGACAAAAAAGAAAAAAGAGAAAAAACAAAATCACTTTGATCCAGGAAGCCTATTCTCTCTATTTTTGCATAACTGTTAGATAGTTCTTCCTTCTTTTGCTTTTTATCTAGGCTTTGTATTGAAAGGTTTACCTTCAGAGGCACACAAAACAAGCCTAATCCCTCTGAACAGTATTGCAATTCCTACCACTGAAAATGGTCTGATTTCCTTAATATATGAATAGCTTCTATAAAACAATAAGAATAGTACCAGCAACCCAGCAGGAAAAAAAAATAAGCCCAGGATGTAAATGTTTGGTGAAAAATTGTTTCAAAATAAAAAGAAAATCAACCTCACTCAGACAAATGTAAATTAAAACTATGATAAAGTATTATTTGTCACTTGTCAAAATATGAAAGATAAGAAAAGTCAAGCAAGTACATTGTGTTGGTGATGTCGAGGGAAAACAGGTACCCTCATACACCACTGTGATAATGCCAGTTGGTACAACCATCATGGCAGATGCTTAATGAAGCCATTAAAATGAGTTTTTTGAAGAATATTGAAAAAATGCTAACAGTATAATGTTAAGTAAAACAGAGAAAGATGCAAAACGTAAATAGCATGATACCAGAAAAAGTACTGAAAGAAAATACATCAAAATAATAGCAATAGCTATTTCTGGATGATAAGGTAACATTACAGATGATCCAAACTTTGTTCTTTATACTAGTCGGCATTTTCAAAATTTACAATAAGCCTGTATAATTTAGAAAATGCTCGAGGCAGGAGGTGATGAGAGACAACAAGTGGATCTGGCCTTATACTTCAGACTTTTAAAGTTCACATTATTAAGAGATAGTTGAGTCCTGGCTTACCAACACTCCTGAGAAAATGGATACAGTCAAGTCTCATTATTTGAAGTTGCTAAGTTCTATAAAGTTGCCATGATCACTGAATTCGCGAACACTAAACCATTGCTCCGAGTGGAAATATAGGATTATGTTCCTTCAAGCCTCTGGCCATATTTCTCTCAATCTATTAGTACATGACCTTGTTTTTTGTGTGTTTCTATTTAAAAACACCGTATTCAATGTATATTATTGATTAATTAACATTGAACTCTCGGCCAGTAGCACTATAACTCATACCTGAATTAAGCCTATTTAATACATGGACTTTCTCCATAAGGCACCTCACAGTCTTCTTGTTCTTAGGAACACTAGACAGCACTGCTGTACTATACTTGGGAGCCATTTTCAACAGCAAAATCATCAGCAAAAGGCATGCAGATGCGAAAACAAGCATTAAAAATATACTGTGAAAAGGACACTTGCTTACATTATGAGAGCTGAAACAAGAAAACACAACATCACTTCATTCAATCTCAGCTGGGAATGTGTATTGGGCAATTCAAATTTTTTGCCACTCTGCACATGTCCACAAATTATCACAAAAGCATCACAAGTATTGATCTGGGGGTTACAAATAAAGTTTACCAAGTAAGTGAATACATAAATAAGTATAGCTATAATTTTAAGGAAAATTCTTACTTTAAAAAGAGCCAAACACCAATATTCTATAGCTAAACTTCGAGTTGTTTAAAGTTAAGTACTTTATAATTTATAAAGCAACCCAGTAGAAGGCACTTTCCACATGGAAATTAAAACAACATGCTTCATCATTCATTTTATTTAATATATTCATTGTCTTCAGCAAGAACCATCTCTTTTTATTATCCTATTAAATTCAGCCAGTAGTTGCTGTCTCCACATGGAGATCTGTGGAATAATCTCAGTTGAAGCAATTTATAGTCTTCTTGGGTGTGTAAGGAGAGGTTAAGGCATTTCCCACCTCTAATGCAAGACAGACAGAATATGATCAAGGTCACTATAAAAGTATTACACGTATGAGACTGGTAAAAATATAATGCTATGGGGGCCAAATAAAAAAGAAAGTGCATCCTCTTGGGATAGAATGCAAAACTTGATGGAGATAGTGATATCTGAAAAGACCTTGAAGGAGCAGTAAGATGGTAACAAGCTGTGGGATGGAGTGAACAAGAAGCAGCTTGAGCAGGATCACAGAGTGGAGACGTTCCGGGAACAGGGTCAGAATCCAGCATGAGTGTAGGGTAAGTGAAAAGAATGGCTTCCATTATTGATATAAAGCAAGGCACAGTGTCATCAACGTGTTAGCAGAGAAGGGAACTGGAAGATGAACGGCTAAGTAAGAAAGGGAGAAGAGTCTAACTACTCTGATCCTGCTTCCAGAAGCTTCTTGATTCATTCTACCTTTACACTGCAGTGGTGCACTCTCTCTGTTCACCTTTCACCTCCTTAGTTAGATTGCAAAGAGAGGCAAGAAGGGTTCACGACTCACTCTTATTTAGCGTTCGTCCCTCTGCCTTCAACTCATACTCCCCAACACACAGCACACACCCTAACATCCAAAAGATCACCCTACACCAACGCCTGCATGTCACCAGCCTTCAGTAAATATTTACTCATTCACTAATTGGCTTCACAAACACACTAAGCCTATAACAAGCCCTAGTGTTTCCTAAGAATACAGGCTATTCTCATGGAGAAGATACCTAAACTTTGTAACTAAGAAGTAACTATCCCTGAGCTTTCCCAGAATAGATGTTTGTGTAGAAAATGGGAATCTTTGAAAGTGCCACAATATTGTATTACACATTTTTATTTCTATATCTAACTAAAAGTGAAAATTAACATTCAGCAGAATCTCTAAATTTTACAATTTAACTTGTAAATATATATGTCCTTAAAATCCTAATTTTTTGGCCATGTTATGTTTTTGCCCTTGATTCTATAATTCCTTTGAAATTAATGTAAATATTCATATAGTTCTTGGATTATTTTTTGGAGTGTATTTTTTAATGAAGTTAAACATTTCTGTACATTCTTGCATAAAAACAGGTTTTCCATATAAAATTATTTCAATCTCATCTTAGTTTCTTTTATCTCTAATAAGTTGTTTTAATTATAAAAATATTTTAGGAAGCCAATTGCTGCTCTTATTAGCTGCTGAGATGGGTATGTTGACAGTGACACAAATTCAAAGAATATTAAAAAGAGTAAATATTTAAATTTGAGTGTATTTTATGTAAAATAGATAATGCAATTCTGTACTAGACAGTCTATATAGCAAGCAACATAAATTAATTTTAGCCTATTATTCATTGCTTTTTAAAATCAGATTTTCTATTACAAGTAAGAAGTAAGTTTTACAAAAAACTGAGTACCACATGTGCTCACTCATATAGTAGACCTTGATCATCCAACGTATTACCACAAGAAAATGACTGACAGTGGTGGGAAACTATGGGGG
>CAUYQG010115185.1:0-41554 GCA_963574415.1 Tarsius wallacei | reverse complement strand
ACCATGCCCGGCTGATTTTTTGATTTATTGTAGAGATGAGGTCTTGCTTGCCCAGGCGGGTCTCGAACCCGCGGGCTCAGGCAATCCACTCACCTCAGCCTCCCAAAGGCGCGGGATTACAGGCTGAGCCACCGAGCCCGGTTCCATCCCCATTTAGAAGAACCAAATTTTACATTCTTATTCATAATCCATTTGGTTGTAAAGCTTAACAAAATAATGGCCCCATAACATTTTTTTTTTTTGAGTTGGAGTCTCACTCTGTCACGCAGACTGGAGTGCAGTGGCACGCTCCCGGCCACCACAGCCTCTACCTGCTGGGCTCCGGCGATCCTTCCGCCTTAGCCTTCCAAGTAGCTGAAACCACAGGTGTGCGCTATCACGCCTGCCTAATTTTTGATTTATTGTAGAGATGAGGTCTCGCCAAGTTGCCCAGGTGGGTCTCGAACCCGTGGGCTCAGGCAATCCTCTCACCTCGGCCTCCCAAAGCGCTGGGATTACAGGCTGAGCCACTGAGCCCGGCCGGCCCTATAACATTTTGATCTCTGGAAGACAGGTGTAACTGGTGTAACTCTGGAAGGTATTTTAATAAGATAAATTATCCAGATATTTAGAATAGGAAGTCATCAACTACACAAATATCATTTATTTAACTTATAAACAGCAAAAAGTTATATTTAAAACTTTTTATTATTAAAAATTTCAAAAATATGAAAGTTGAAAAACTAATATAATGAACACCCATAGTTATAGCATTCCCTAGATTTCACAGTTGTTAATATTATTGTATTTGCTTCATTTCCCACCCCCGCTGAATCTTTCAAAGCAAGTGCTGACATCATGTTTCACCTTGAAAAACTTCAGCATGAATCTCCTATTCTTGTACAAAACCACAATACAGTATCACACCAAAGAATATTAATATTTCCTTAATATCATCTAATATCTATCTCCTAAACTGTCACCTATTGCTGATTTTTTAGAATCAATATCCATCAAGGTTCATGAATTGTATTTGGTTCTTTTTTTTTTTTGAGTTGGAGTCTCACTCTGTCCCCCAGACTGGAGTGCAGTGGCTGCTCCCGGCCACCGCAGCCTCGACCCACTGGGCTCCGGCGATCCTTCCGCCTTAGCCTTCCAAGTAGCTGGAACTACAGGCGCGCGCTACCACGCCCAGCTAATTTTTTGATTTATTGTAGAGATGAGGTCTCGCTTGCCCAGGCGGGTCTCGAACCCGCGGGCTCAGGCAATTCACTCACCTCAGCCTCCCAAAGGCGCGGGATTACAGGCTGAGCAACCGAGCCTGGCTAATTTCAATTTTTGAAATGGCCTTATGTGCCAGAAATATATCCCATTATATTAAAAATGTATATTTCATATATTATTAGATGTTATTTGGCAATATTTGTTAATAAATTTTAGACGTGTTCAAGAGAAATTTTGTCTGTAGTTTTTCCTTCCCCTTCCCCTTCCCCTTCTCCTTCTTCTTCACTTCTTATTTTTTGAGTTGTAGTCTCACTCTGTCACCCAGGCTGGAGTGCAGTGGCATGCTGCCAGCCACCGCAGCATCGACCTGCTAGGTTCAGGCTAACCTTCCTCCTCAGCCTTCCAAGTAGTTGGAACTAAAGGCACACACCACAATGTCCAGCTAATTTTCTGTTCTTTTAATGACTTTGTCTGGTTTAGGTATCAGGACAATGCTTGCCTCAAAGAATAAGATAGGATGCTTCCCATTCCTTTATTTTCTTGAATAAATTGTATGGATTCTTAATATTCATTCCTTAAATATTTAGTGGAAGTTATCTGTGAAAATGTCAGGGTCTGGTGCTTTCCTTTTTGGAAGGTTATTGGTAACTGATCCACTTCATTTAAAGGATATAAGTCTATAATAATGTCTATTATCACTTGTGTGAGTTTTGAGAGTTATATCTTTTGGAGAATTGGTCCATTTTATCTAATTTGTCAAATTTGTGGACATAGAATTTTGCCTAATATTCTTCTACTGCCCTTTAAAGTTCGTGATATCAGGAGTAATATCTCCTATTTTACTTTCAACATCAGTAATCTGTGTATTCTTCTCTTTTTTGGAGAGGAGCATTAAAGAGGTAGCCTGACTGGGTATTTAATAATTTTATTAAAATTTTCAACAGCAAAATGGTTTCAGTTTTTTTTTGTGTGTGTGTGTTCTAGTTTTAATTTTCTTGATTTCTAAAGTAATTTTTATATTTTTTATCCTGTTTATTTTAACTTTATCTTACTCTTTTTTCCTCTAGTTTCTCTAGAAGGAAGCATAGGCTATTAATTTATATTTTTCATATTTTCTAATCTATACATTTAATGATTTACATTTCCCTCTAATGACTGCTTTTGTTGCATTTCACAAAACTTGATAAGTTATATATTTGTTTTCACATTGTACGCTATATTTTAATTTCTCTAAAAACATCTCCTATAATACATGCATTATTTAAAATTGTGTTGTTTAAAATCCATACATTTGGGATAAGCAAACCCATTATTAGTAGTTGAGAACAAAATAGAATAAAAGTAAGATTATAATTTCTGAAGGATTTTCTTCAGCTCACTCTATGTAATGTAACAACTGAAAGCAAGATATATAAAAACTAGTGACTTGGTTTTAAATCATTGCCCCAGATTCCTTATCTCTGTGATTTTGGAAAAATTATTTAATCTTTCTAAGCCTCAACTTTCTTATTTATAAAGTGGGAAAGACAGAAACATGTACTTTTGAGGTGATTTGTGGTGAAGATTCAGTGACATAAAATATATGAACTACCTCGCATTGAATTTGCTACAGGATAAGGTCTCACATTTTTAATGGATATTAAACACTGTTATATCGAGAGAAACGTTTATTAGTGTGGTCTGTGTGGTAATAAGTTGAAGCTGTAATTTTAAACATATTGCTTCACAAGAGTCTGCTGTGCTAGCAAATGATAAATGTAGCATTGGGGAAGACAAGGTAAATAATTTCCTCATTAAGTAAAGTTCACATCAATGAAGAAATAAATTTTAGTAGAAACTCCGATAATGTCTCCGTGACATTGCCAAACTGCATATGTGCTCAGTGATATGAAAGACTCTTACTTGATAAATGATATTTAGAGTATGTTCATCAAAGTCCCTCTGTGCACTAGCCCAGTCTTCTAGTAATAAAAAATTGTCAACTGTTATAAAAAGTAAAAGTAATGTAGAAAATCTGAATATTAAATATGCTAAGTTTTACTAAAAGGACATATAGAAAATAATTTCACATTAACATTGATATATGGGAAGCCAAAACAGCCATACTGTATTGGCACAAAGATCCAGAGACAGGGCTACTAGATTTAAACATTGTGCTAAAATAATAAAAAAAAGGTAAAAGTCAAAGCACAAACTAGTCATTTTGAGAAAGGACAAGAAATAGTGCAAAATCAACCCATTCCAGGCTCTGACACTTCTCATATAGAAAACCTATTTAGATGTGCAGAGTGCCAACATTGTTTATGTTAAGTAAGGAGGATAATAATTTATTAACCAAATAAATCTTCAAATAAAGTCTAGTGCAATATAGACTATTCCTTGTCACAGATTATTTAGGGACATAGTTTGTTCTAATAGAAATTGTGTTTCTTCCAAATATTTTCATATTGCTTCTTAAAAACAGATTGTTGAATAGGTTTACTCATTAACAGAAGTCTCAACAGGCTAACTTCACAAAATAACAAATACACAGAGAAAAAAATGGAAGAACAAATTGAGTTTGAATTTTTAATGATGTGCATATCAAACTTAGTGGATAGTTAACCATATGCCAAAAAATCTGTGGTTTCTTGATAACATTAATAAAGTCACACTCAAACAACATTATCTCATTGAAATTATCACTTAAACTTTTTTTTTCTTTGCATCATTATATTTCAGTGCCCATTAGGGAAAACTTGAATGCCATCACTACCATCCACACAGCACATTTTATCGCCATGATGAACAGGTTATATAGCTAGTGGAAAAATGTGTACCATATCCCAGGCATCCTTTCCCTGGTTTTATTAATAATTTGGAGACTAGGCTACTTCTGATACTTTAAAGGGATCTAAGAAAATCTAGGTTACTATATGGTGAACTTCAGATCTAGATATTCACAACAATTTCAAGGCTTATTCACTCAAGTTTTCTGTCATAATCTATTCATGGGGCTTGAAAGAAACTTTGATCAAAATACAGTGGTTGAATTAGATGGATTAGATCTTTGACAATGTGAAAGATTTTTTTTTTTTTTACATCTGCCAAAGTGCTTTGTCATATATACTCCTCAATAGCTTTCAAAAGATTTACTACTATGCATATTTCAGACATTTCATGCTTTAAATATTGTTCCTTCTGCTTGAAACAGAGATGCTGCCACTAGAAACCCTCCTCAATCACTTGATAAGTTTGTCAGCCATGAGGAGGCTGAGACCCTTGGCATTAAATTCCAGGTTATTTGAAAGGTTCTGCAGGCTCCACATTATTTCTTGAGGATGCACATCTTTTAAATAGTATGGGCAATGTGTACCTCATCTGAATTAAATGAGTTTCAATTGTACTCATCGACATTAGACCTTTAGGGGCAGGAGTATAAACAGAAGAGCTCTTGGTTTCAGAGCAACAAATGCCAAATACATCTATCGTGAATCAGTATTCCATGGTTTTCTTTAAAAAGTCCTTATGATTTAGTCTTCTTTCTTAGCTGTTTTCTTCCTGTGAATCACCTTCTCCTATTTCAGTTGACACAATTTATTTGCTTTATCTCTACATTCGTTCTTGCTCTATTGTCAGGTATTAAGTGACCTAGGCCACCTGATATCTAACTTCACCACATCCAATGTTGGTTTTTATTTACTTGGACTAGAAATCCTGATACTGTCAGTTGCATCTGATTTATTTATCATCAAGGTCTACCTTTTACAAATGTGGCTCATTTTATCCATATCTTATAAGAAAGGCAACAGGTTATAATTTACAGGAAAAATATATATGTGAAAGGCTACTCTCCATCTAGCCTGTTCAAAGGTATGTGAAGTTTAAAAAGAATAAGCTTTTGATCACAAATATATTTCTTTTTATAAAATGCTGTGGAGCACATCCAAAAGAGAGTTAGAAGTTTAGGTTTACTCTGTCTCTGTATAAGGATGCTTTGGAGTAGCCAACATTGAGATAACCCTAGGTCTTAATTTCAAAGAAAGCCAGAGTTTTACTAAGAATGTCACTACTACTGTTCACAAAAGTAAAAAAGGTAGCGCAATCTGTCAATTCCACGTCTCTCTCCTTGGCTATACCTGGGGTAGTTTGCAAAGATATACATGACAACAACTTCCTGTATATCTGTTCTAGTGGTTTATATGGGAATCTGCTAGGCACAAATCAAACTCCAAGTGCAAGCAAGCCAATTCCTCTTGAGCCTCTAGGGATTGTAGGTGAATTCTTCAATTCCCTACCACTCATCGGAAAAATTCTGTGGCATGTTTTGCATAATCTTTCTGGTGATATTAAGCCCAACTACCCAGAGTGATAACTTGCTCATTAATATAGGCTTTATTTCTTTTACTCTCTTGCTTCCCAGTTATCTCAGAGTTTGGTCAATTCACAAAAATATTTATTTATCCAAATCTCTGTCATAGGATCTATTTACCTCAGAACTCAAATTAAGAAAACACATAAAAGATTTGTTTCATGATCGGATCATACGCCTGGTTTCACGAAGCCCAAATTTGTTACTTATTTACTTTATTGTCTTGACTTCTGCAACAAGACATTAGAAAAGAAGTCCAAATACACTTATTTAAAATATTAAGTTAACATGGATATTATATCCATTATTTACATACATTTTGTTCAAAGATATTTAGTATTTATTTCCTCTGAGCAGCTTAAAATTAAATTGAAGTGGTATCAGATTATTTTTTATATTTGGCTTATAATTACATAACACAAGGATCAGATTGCCTATCAAGTCAGATCCACACAAATTGAATATCTTAACTGTTGGTTAAATTGTGTCCCCCTTGCCCCCCAGAAAAAGTTTGACAGTTATAACTTCTAGTGTCTCAGAATGTAAACATATTTGAAAATAAGATTACTGCTGATGTAGTTAGTTAATATAAAGTCATAGAGGAATTTAACAGGCTCCTAAGCCTATATGACTGCTGTTTTTATAAGATAGCCATGTGAAGATAGACACGCATGCAGGGAGAACACCAAGTAACAATGAACAAACAGATAGGAGTTACTTAACTGCAAGCCAAGGAACACCAAACCTTTCTCACAAATCACTAAAATTTATGAAGAGGCAAGGAAATACTCCTCTATAGTCCTGCAAACACCTTAATTCCAGAATTCTAGCTTCCAGGACTGTAAGACAATAAATTTCTATTGTTTTAAATCACTCAATTTGTGGTACTTTGTTATGGGATTCCCATAACTCCATCTATTATCAAGCTTTATGAAAAAAATTAAGAATACATTTATTAACAAAGCACAGGCAAACAGGAATAATCTATTGCAGCACTTTAGATACTGTCTTTTACATAAAAAATAATTTGACCAGATTAATATAAAAGTACCTGAAGGATGTCAGCAGCTACATTCATAATGACAGTCATTTGGCCATCTCCATTTTATGCTCAAATATTTAGTATCTATTCTCAAATAGGATATTTTCCAAGAAGCCATGCCATATAAATTGATATATTCCAGGTGTGTTTATACAATCATCTAGGCAAATTAACATTTTATAGATAAAAACTCCCCTACTGACAATGTCATCAAATGGTTAGGTTGAAGTTCTGTCTTAGCATGTTTACAAGATTTGATAGGACATTTCTCAAGAAAGGGAGAGACTAGATCATAGGCCTAATGCTTAATCATTTTCTTCCTACATAAGAAAATTATATTTATCTCAAATTTATAGTTTAGTTCTCTATAGAATTTAGGAATAAACTTTGGTTAATTTTTTAAAAATTATGGGTAAGATGATATCTGTATAATCACTTTTTTGATATTCACCTTTTAAATTATTTGTCTTTAGCTTTATAAAAACATATATATTAGGCAGACATGGTTTTGCCACTTCTTAGTTATGTTATCATGAGCAAGTTACTTAACCTTTCTCAACTAAATGTACAGCTTTGAAAAAATAAAATGAGAAGATTTAGCTTATAATTAAACTTTAATTATTGAGTACTATGAGTCTCACTCTTTATTTTTCATATGTTAGTTTCCTATTTCAAACCTTGGTCTCATCGTTTTGATAGTCTCTAGTGTGTAAATACTGCTTAAAAAAAAATCTCGACTCTATTAACTCAAGATATGATTGCCAGATTGTACTCAGTGTTCTCAGAGATCTTTCAAATTTTGATTGAAAGTTTGACGTTTTGTTTTCAGGAATAAAGTCCCATAGTGTTTTGGATTTCATCAAGTAATTTCCAATGTCTTCTTTGGATATTAGGTAGCAAAAAAGTCATGCAAAGCAATGTAATTTTATCTTAATCTTGAAGAATGGCTAATACCTATATGGTAGACATTTAATCCTGGGAAGAAAAAAAAGGACTTTTGTTTTTAAGATAAATGGTATTTAAAATAGATATGTTGAAAAGTGTTATGTATGTATAAAGCCTAAAATTATAGTTCTACATCAGAAAAGGGATATAACTTCTTAATAAACATTGGCTCTTGGGAAAATGTCTGAAATTGATACAATATATTTATTTCATATGATTAATATAACTTGTAAGCTCTTAATTAGTATCTATATCATAGTATATGTATAAACACAATGTGTTAATAGAATAACTGAAATATTTACAGAATTTTCACAAATTTACTCTACTGGGACAACCAGAACTTACATTAAAAAAAAAAAAAAAAGAAAAAGAAAATCTTTAACAGACTCTCAGAAGCCTTCATTGTGGTCTTAGACCCTGGAAGATTCTCCTGTACCATTACCAGTTTCTACCCCTAAAAGTCCACTTGGGAACATAGAGTAGTCACTCCCCTGACTTCTAACAGCGAGCATTGATTTCAGCCTGTTTTGTACCTTAAAATTAATGAATTGTTCATAAATAATCTTTAGTACCTGCTCTATAACTCAAGGCAATGTTTGTGAGGACTCATTGATATTTTTCTTTTTTTAAAAAAAAATTATTTATCTTATATTTTAAAGATGTGGGATAAAATTCAAGATTAGGTAAATGAATTGTCATTGTGCAAGTGAAGTTTGGGCCTCCAATTGTTCCTTACATCACCTGGCTTAGGGTCAGGTACTCTAAGTGATGCTATGTGCCTGCTACTGCCAATCGCTCTCCTGTAGCATAACAATAAATATTCAAGATCCACTTATGAGTGAGAACATGTAGTATTCATTTATTTGTTTCTATGGTAGATCACTGAGTATGATAGACTCTAAATCTATCCAGGTTGCTTCAAAGTCCATAATTCTGTGCTTATTTATGGCTGTGTAATATTCCATTGTGTATGTGTACCACTTTTTTTATCCAGTCCACTTTCAATGGACAGCATGGTTTGTTCCATATTTTGATATTGTAAATAGAGCTGCAATAAACATGTGTGCATGGGTATCTTTTTTGTAGAATGATTTGAGTTTCTTTGGCTATATTCCCAGAAGGGAAATGCCGGGTTGTATGGAAGGTTGATTTTTAGATGTTTTTAGGAATCGCCACACTGTTTTCCACATAGATTGTCCAAGTCTACACTCCCACAAATAGTGTAGAAAAAGTCCCTTTTCCCTGCATCGTCTCCAGTATCTGCTGTTTTCTGAGTTATTAATGATACCCTTCATGACTGATGTTGAGTGGTATCTCAGTGTGGTTTTGGTTTACATTTCTCTGATGATTAGTGAGGCTGAGCATTTTACATGTATCTGTTGTCTGCTCATATGTCTTCTTTTTGTTGTTGTTGTTGTTATCCTGTATCTCTTTCTTTTTTAAAATTTTTATTTTAAAGATGTAAGGTACAATTCAGCATTAGGTATACAGATGGTCATTGTACAGGTAAAGTTTGGGCCACACTTTGGTCCCCACACCTGGCCCACGCCACCACCCACAGCAGCAGTTGGGCACTGGCAAAAGGAACCATGGAGAAGGCACTGAGAGGATCTGAAACTGAGCCCCACCGCTGGCAAGGAGACACTGACTGCCACCATTATCTCTGTCCAGGGACCAGGCAGAGACTTGCGTTGGCCCACTCGGCTGTGTTCACCCTCCAACCTAGGTCCCAGAGGTGATATCTGCACCCCTCTAGGACTGACCATCAATGACCCAGAGAGGAAACTTCAGGAGTGGAGTGGGACATCCCTCCCCCACGCTGAACCAGGCAGGGACATGTCTAATCTCAGTGGGAGATTTAGTGACGGCAGCAGCAGACAAGCTGAGTGAGTCTAGGGACTGATTCACCTTCCTCCCACAGCAGTCTGATGGGCATCTGACCAACACTAAGAGCAAGCCCATCAGCCTGCACCTAAAGCTGAAGAAAGGGGCTGGAGACCAGAGTCTGCCCCCTAGCCACAGCAGCTCAGAAGCAGTGGCAGCGCTTGGGAAAGGAACCTGACGTTCCAGAAACAGCCACAGAGGGAGCTCCTTTTTTTCCCTCTGTTTTTGTTTATGTTTTAGTAGTTGTTTTGTTTTTGTTGCATTTTGGTGTTTTTTAATTTTTCTGTTTGATATGGACATTTTTGAGGGTGCATGCATCATCAGTTTTTTTTTGTTGTTGCTGTTTGTATATTGGTTTGCTTGTATGTTTTTGCTTCTTTGATAGTTGGTGTGCCTGTTTTCCTTTTCCTTCTTTATCTTCCTTTCTTCTCCCTTCTTCCTTTTTTAATTATTTTCCTTTTCCTTATCTCATTTTTCTTTCAGGGGGCATACATATATCCTCATTGTGCATGGACAGATTGTAAGGTGGTGGGAAGTGGGTTACAGGGGCCCACAGAGAAGTCAGCTGATACTGGGATCTGCAGATAGCTTCTGAACCACAGCTCCTCCCATCACACTTTAATCAAATCTCAAAATTACAAAGAGCACAGGCCCCTATCCCCAATCTGGCTTCAAAATTGAACAAATCCAGAGGATCTGCATAAGGAAGAATAGGGGGGAAAGCCAACAGAAGTGAACAGACCCCTGGGAAGACAGCAACTGACAGTACAGGCTTCAGAACCCAAACGATGAAGAGCTCCCAGAACAACTGGTCTCAAACCACAAACCAGAGATCAAGATATTAATAGAGAGAATGATTAGAAATGAGGAAAGACAAGAGGAAAGAATAAAGGAGTTGATAACTGAGATGATGGCAGTAAAGAATACAGTAAATGAAGTCAATAACAAACTGTTAAGCATGAAAAGCAGAACTAACCAAGCAGAAGAAAGAATCTCGAAGTTTGAGGACCAAAATATGGAACTAAAGCAAACTGTTAAAAACATGGAAAAGAAGCTTAGAAAGACAGAACAAAGCCTCCAAAAGTTGTGAGATTGTATCAAGAGGCTGAATCTACAATTAATTGGCATTCCTGAGGAAGATAAACAGCGATCACCCTGGAACAAACATTCCATGCACTTATCCAATAAAACTTCCCTCATCTCATCAGAGACTTAACCATTCAACCACAAGAAATTCAGAGAACTCATATGTCTTCTTAGGAGAAGTGTCTATTCATATCTTTTATCCACTTTTTAATAGAGCTGTTTTTTTTTCCCTTTCTTTCTTCACATTTGAATTTATTTTAGATCCTGGATGTTAGGCCTTTGTCAATATACAGCTGGGAAATATTTTTTCCCATTCTGTGGTCTGTTTTTCCACTCTCTTGATGGTTTCTTTTACTTTGCAGAAGTTTTTCAGTTTGATTAGATCCTACTTGTCTATCTTATCTCTATGGCATGAGTTTTTGGGGATTTTTTCAGGAATTGGTTGCCTATCCCAATATCTGTAACAGTATCTACTGGATTTTCTAAGATTCTTATAGGTTGGGATTTTACATTTATGACTTTGGCTCATTTGGAGTTGATTTTTATGTATGGTGATAATTAGGGGTTCTGTTGTATTCTTCTGCATGTGGTCAGACAGTTTTCCCAGCACCATTTGCTGAATAAATTCTCCTCGCACTAGTGGTTGATGGTAGAGGCTTTGTTGAATATAAATTGGTTAAGAAATTAAGATTTTGCTTCCGGAATCTCTATCCTGTTCCATTTATCTATATGCCTGTTCTTGAACCACTACCATGCTGTTTTGATTATTGTAGTCTTGTAATAAAGATTAAAGTATGAAAGTGTGATACCTCTCACTTTGTTTCTTTTGTGGAAGAATGTTTTGACTATTCATGGTCAATTATGTTTCCATATGAATTTATACATTGTCATTTCCAGGTTTGAAAAGAATGATGTCGGTAATTTAATAAGTATTGAGTTGAATCTGTAGATTGCCTTGGGTAGAATGGATATCTTAATAGGAAGATGCCAAGGTATTCCTTTTTTGTGTGTGTGGCTATCGTAAATGGGATTGTGCCTTTTATTTGGTTCTCCGCCTGTTTTTGTTGGTATATAAAAAGTGACGATCTTTTGCATGTTGACTGTGTGCCCTGAGACTTTACTAAAGTCCTTTGTTACTGCAAGGAAGTTTGTTACAGACATTGTTGTGTTGTCATGATACAAAATCATATCATCAGCAAAGCAGGATCAATTAACTTATTCTTTTCCTATTTGGATACTCCTGATTTCCTTCTCTTGTCTGATTGCTCTAGCTAGGACTTCCAACACTGTTGAACAGGAGGGGTGAGAGTCGGCAGCCTTGTCTTGTTCTGGTTTTCAGGGAAATTGCTTCCAATTTCTGTCTGTTTAGCAATATGTTGGCTGTGGGTTTATCATAGATGGCTCTTAATATTTTGAGGTATGATGGCTCTTGGACACCCTCTATGTCTAGGTGTCCAAGAGTTTCTATTAAGAAGGGTTGATGGATTTTTGTCAAAAGCTTTATCTGTGTCTAATAATATTACCATGTGATTCTCTTTTTTACATCTGTTATACTGAATTACATTTATGGTCTTGCAGATGTTGAACCAATCCTGCACCCCAGGGATGAAACCTACTAGGTCATGGTGAATGATATTTGAGATGTGTTGTTGGATTGATATGGTAGAATCTTGTTTAGAATTTTTGCACCTATGTTCATCAGGGATATTGGTCTGTAGTTCTCTTTCTTTGTTGGGTTTTTATGTGGTTTGGGTAACAGTATGATGTTATCTTCATTAAATGATTTGGGGAGAATTTCATCTTTGTCAATTGCAGGGAATATTTTCAATATGATTGGTATCAGTTCTCCCTTTTATGTTTTGTAGAATTCTGCTGGAAAATCATCTGGTCCAGGGCTTTTTTTTTTTTTTTTTGTAGGCAGTTTTCTTATGATGGTGTCCATTTTCTAGATTGTTATTGGTCTAGTTAGGATCTCAGTTCCTTTTTGTTTAGGAGGTTGTGTGATGTCAGAAAGTTCTCCATTTCATTTAGGTTTTCGAGTTTATTTCCATAAAGGTGCATAGTAATCTCTGATAATCTTTGGTATTTTGGGGGGCCAGTTGTGACTTGATCTTTTGCATTTCTGATTGTGTTTATTTGGGATTTTTTCTCTTTTTATTAGTCAATCTGGCTAAGAGCCCATCACTCTTGTTTATTATTTCAAAGAACCAGCTTTTCTTTCATTGATTTTTTTCCTATGGTATTTTTATCTTCTATATCCTATATTTTAACTTTAACTTAGGTGATCTGGATTTTTCTGCGGAAGTTTAATCTTTATTACACGGTTACGATAATCAAAACAGCCTGGTATTGGTTCAAGACAGAGTATAAGAGAGAAAGTGGCAGAAGGAGAGAGAAAAAAAGAAAAAAGCCAAAGAGAGAAAAGAGGAAAGAAAAGGGAAAACAGCCACACAAACAAACAAGACAATCAAACAGAAAAAGATTTAAAAAACAAAACAAAACAAAAAACCTGCTGGTAGAGATTTTTCAACTTTAGTATATCTCTTTGGGGGAGAACTCCCTCTTGTGGCGGGTTCTGTGAGTGCAGTTCTGTTACTGCACTTTCCCTCTTCACTGTTGAAACTGAAGATCAGTAGCATCTTCACCCCCTGCTGCCTGCCATTGATACCTGGTGCACTCATGGTATCAACAGCAGGCTGGGGGTGACTTGACTCAACATCTCCCAGACTTTCTCTCCCTCTTTTCCTCTCCCAGCATGGTCATAGCTCCCACGACACCCAGTTCATGGCCAAGAAATGGGTCCTCTGGCCTCTACCCTATCCTCCAAATCTCTTTTACTGTTGCTGTGGGTGAGGAGGAGCCTACTGTACATTCATCAGCCTTCTTCTCTGGTAAGATCTGCTAGCTACATCTATTGCCAGCAGCTGACTCAGGGTGAGGAGGGGGATCTTCTGGGGCTCTTCATCTACCATTACCCACCAGGGCTTGTACATTGAGAAGAATGCTCTCTGGATTTGTGGAGAACAGCCCTGAAACAACGCAGAGACCACCCTCAGTCTTACGACACAGGTCTGCTGTTCCGTGGATGCCACCCATGGAGAACTTCTCTACCCAGACTTTAGACTGGATGCTCTGTTCCTCTATAGGCAGATGTATAGCCACATCTCTGTTCCTGCTGCACATGTGTTAGGCAAGACAGCTCAATCCTCAGCAAGTACCACAGTCTCCAGATCCCAGGTTCCACTGGCAGGGCCTTGCAGTCTAGCCTGGTGTTGGAGGAAGTGGCAGCAAGCCCAGGTGCCACTCCCCATCACTTCTTCTCCAGGAAGAACTTGCTTGTTTTGGAAAAATGGCTCTGGTATTATTACTTGTAGTCACAGTTTTCTAGGTTTGAAATGCTTTTCCCTAATCTTTTCATACATAACTCCTTCTTATCATTCAGGTTTCTCGTGGAAAAAAATGCCATTTTCTCAATGGAAATGTTTTATGGTTCTCCTCCTTCTATTTAACTATTTTAATGTGCTTATTCAATGTATATTTGCTTTTATAAACAAGGAATAACTGACATGAAATATACTTCACATGTTTAAAGTGCAAGTTTTAACATAAGTGTGCACTTATGAAAATACCACAATGCCTCTGTTGTCTTAAAGGGGCACTAGGAACAGGGAGGAAACATGAAAGGAGCTGCCAAGATAGGGATAATGTTCTATTTCTTCATCTGGTGTTGATTACACAGTTCAGTTTGTAAAATTTTGTTAAGCCATACACTGACAAATTTTTCTAATGCGTGTTATATTTAGTAATAAAAGCTCCATTCTTATGTGTATGAAATTCCTTGTGGTTTTCTTTACTTATATTTTAATTGCTTCATTGTGCAGTCATTTTCTCTACAAAACAAATAATTTTCAACATTTATAAATAAAAGTACAAATCTCCCAGGCATTATAACAGTCTCATAGTACTATATGCTCAACTGACTCATGGACCAGATTTTAATATTTGCATCACCATATTTGAGAGTATCAAACAGTTAAAAGGCTTTAGCTAGAATTATGATTTGAAAATTTAATGTAAAACAAAAATTCATATAAACTTGCCTAAATCTTAAACTGTTTTAATTTAAAAGACATACTAATTCAATCTTTTTAAAAAAGAACTAAAATGCTGTTTATATTTTTCTTGCAAAATTCCTTATGTCTTGTGAGAAATTAGCTTATGTTTCAGAATCCACTGCGTTCATAAATACCTCCTGAAAGTTTTCACACTATGTAATTGTAGTACTGAGAAAAACAGTTCCTTTTCACCCTTAATTGTCTTCTTAGGTATGTTTACCATGTGGCAAGCTGCTGAGTATGAGGAAACAACGATGCTAATGCTCTTTTGTCTTACAGAAATATCTTTGTAAATAAATCAAAAATAACCTTAAGCATTTTTTAAGCTGTGGGGGTGTCTATTGCCATCTCTTCAGAAAGACTACCAAAATAACCCACCAATTAAGCAAAGATAGTTTTAGTGCCTTGGGTTTAACTATCTTGACATACTTTTAGTGGCTTCTTGGAACAGGGGTATCAATAACAAGATATTCCTAAGATCTTAGGGGTTGATTTAAGGTGGGCCACTCAATAAAGGACCTGTTTTAAGTTAGATCAAATTTATCACTGGGGGACTCAGTTAGGTGTTGTTGCAGTGAGTTTTGATACGCCTGGTTGAACAGTCTATGGTTGTCAGAAGAGGGTAATACTTCAGGAGAGATAGTTGAATGTTCTATTGCTTGGATAACTGAATTTTTACGAAGTTCCTGGAACAAAGTTATTTGTAACTTTACCTTTCTTGGTAAGAACTTCTTAGACAAGTAAAATGCTTATTCAGAATATTGAATAGTTTTATGACTTTAAAAGATCTAGCAGAGACAGTATCTGACCTTACTGACCAATAGACCCAGCCAAAAAGTCTAAATTAATTTCTGAAGACATTTCTATTATATTGAAGAGACCAAGGGTTAGATTTCCCCTAGGTTCTCTAAAGATTCACTGAAAAATCAACATAAAAAAGATAGATACATTGGAGAAAAGGCATAAAAAATTATTTAACATGTATATATAGGAGACTTTGGAATGATGACCCAATCCCCAATAAGGTACAGAGACTTATATATAATCTTGAAATTACAGAAAGAGTGCAGACTAGAACCTAGTCAAAAACTGATTAAAGTAATAAATGAGGTGTAGTAGCAAGACAGATTATGGGAGGGAGTAAGGAAAGAGTTTAGCTAACAAAGATCAGCTTATTCTGTAGACTGAAACTTCACAGGTAGCAGCCTTCAGATAGAATAGATGATAAATATTTACTTATTTATTTTTTCTCAGTTCTTTAAGGTGTCATACTCTCGGTTTATCTTTCATAAACCAAGAAAGAGAAGGACTGACTGCATTAATGCAGTTTATCTGCAGACCTATAGATGCAAATTTCCCCCACTAAAGGCCACAAATGACCATTACAGGGTCATTTCAGTCCGCTGGCAGCCATCTCAAAATATGTCAAAGAAATATACTTTGATGTAAAATAGTTTGATTTTCTTCAATATCTTTTGTATATAATTTGTGACACAAAAACATAAACAAAAACTTGATTGGACTTGTTTATGAGATATTTACACAAAACATAATATAATTATACATATGCAATATGTATGTGTATATGTATTCTTATATAATATATATTATATATAAACTATATATATTTTGAAACTAACAAACAAAATATACGTTTTTTAAGATTTTCTCATCTCCTTAATTTTTTTCTTTGGTGATTGCATGAGACTGTACCAGGTGTGAGAAAGATGGAAACTACATGTGAATAATCAGTTCTGTTTCTTATTTGATTCTACTTTTTGTTTGTTTTGTTTTTTGAGTTAATCTTGCCTGCTATTTCAAAATTTGTCACCTTGGATGGATCTAGAGTCTATCATACTCAGCGATCCATCACAGAAACAAAGAACACAGTACCATATGTTCTCACTTATAAGCGGACCTTGGACAATTACAATACGATAAGAAAGAGATTGGCAGCAGTGGGAAACTGTCAGCAGTGGGAGGGCGGGATTAGCAGTTGAGGGAAACTGCTAGGGGAGGGAGGAGCTTACCTCATCCCTAACGGTACCTGCATAATCAACGTTTGTATACCTAACCCTGAATTGTACCACACATCTTTATAACAAAAAAATAAATGTTAAAATAAGTAAAATAACACAGATTATTCCTGTAACATTCAATATATAAAGATTATATTACTAGATTCAATATACTGATGTTATATAATACAATGTGTTAACATACATACATATTATTATAATGTAATG
The DNA here is from genome assembly GCA_963574415.1 of Tarsius wallacei. NCBI lineage: Eukaryota > Metazoa > Chordata > Mammalia > Primates > Tarsiidae > Tarsius > Tarsius wallacei. The sequence continues at coordinate 24,679 of CAUYQG010115185.1, read as the reverse complement.
TATGATTCTATTTGTGGACATGTCCCTATTGGTATATTTTAGGTCCCTAGACTTCGATTCTCAACTTTTTTTCCCTACTCCAGTGAGAGACACACATTCTGATCAGGACAATGTGTCCCTACAGCAATGATTCCAGAGTGTGTGTATCTGTGTGTGTGTGCACGTGTGTGTATGCACGCATGCGTGCTGGAGGTGGCATATCAGAATGTGAGAGGTGCAGCCAGTCCCTGAATAACCTCACTTTACTATAATGTTGAGATAAAAACCTGATCCCAGCTGGGGCCGTCTGCACAGAGTGTGCATGCTCTCCCTCTCTGCCTGGATTTTCTCTGGGCACACTGTTTTCCTCTCCACATCCCAAGGATGTGTAGGGTAGGTGAGTGGTGTGTCTACATTGTCCCAGTCTGTATTGGTAGGGGTGTGTGTGAGAGTGTGCTCTGCCCAGGGTTAGCTTCCACTTTGTGCCCTGGGCCACTGGGAGAGGCTCCTGCCACCCACAACCCTGAACTGGAGTAAGTGGGTTGATAAATGAATGAATACAAATAACTGTACAATAAAAATTCCAAAAGCATACAAGAACCATGCAAATACAGAACAATACATGACACAGTGCAAAAGCACATCAAGCCCATCCTATCTGTGATAGTTCCTCAACTCCATGGCAGTAGGAGATGCACCTTTGAATGTTTGCTTGGTGAACAATGATTCTCAGAGCTAACCCACCATCACTGCATCCACTATCACTCACCACTTTAACAAAAGTTGAGTAAATAATTATCTTACTTGTTTTTATTAAACTTTCTCAAATGGAGATATAGCTCATAATTATTTCAATGGTTAATATTAGAAGTACTTTTGGACTTTATTTAGAAGCTGGTGATATTTTTATGACTAGAAATATGCTATAGGAAGTGAACTCTTGTTTATATCAATTAGCCTGTAATGACATTGGTTTCACTACACATCATTTCACTTAAAGTTGTAGTTTCCAAGAAGCTATTGACATGTTAAATGAGCACTTATCGTGTGGTATTTCAAAAAAACAATTCCTTCAGAAATTTCTCATCTGGCCTGGTACGGTGGCTCATACCTGCAATCCTAGCAATTTGGGAGATCAAGGCAGGAGGATTGCTTGAGCCTAGTAGTTCAAGACGCCAAACATAGCAAGACCTCTTATCTACAAAATAATTTTTAAAACTAGCCATATGTGGTGGCAGATGCCTCTAGTCTTAGCTACTCAGGAAGCTGAGGTGAAAGGATCGCTTGAGCACAGGAGGTTGAGACTGCAATAAGCCGTGATTGTGCCACTGCTCTCTAGCCTGGGCAACAGAATGAGACTGTGACAAGAAAGAAAGAGAAAAAGAGAGAGAGGGAGAGGGAGAGTGAGAAAGAGAGTAAGAGTGAGAGAGAGAAAGAGAGAGGAAGGGAGAAGGAAGAAAGGAAGGAAGGAAGGAATATCTCATCAGTTTCTCATGATATATGTCAACATACTGTTATATGTCCTCAACACAAAATAGTATGTCTTTCACACTACGAGCACTCCATAAATGTTTGTGAAGTTGGGAGAGGGAGGGAAGAAGAGAGGGCAGAAAGGAAGCCAGTATACTAGGCTTAAGAGTTCTAAAATCAACATCAGCAGGAAGAGCATCAGCATCCTTAGTCAATGTAGGCAGCAATTTAGCTTTCACTTCTAGACCTAATGTGTTCACTTCCTTGGGAAAGAGTCTTACTCACAGGGACTTGCCAGTGAGATCATCACAGTAGCACAAGATGTCCTGTTTCTGGTCACCTGGATTTATAATTTTGGCCTCACTAAACACTTAGGTTAACTATGGTGGACTTAGCAAACTTTACTATTGGACCTGTTAGACACACACAACACAGTCACAAGTTCACACACAACACTATGTGTCAGATCATAGAGTTCAATGTCAGTGCTCTAATATTTGTAAATTGTTTTCAACACTTTTGTGACAGGAGCACTTGTAAGCGGGAAGTACTAAGCTATCTGGTGAGTATTTTCCAGGCGCTAGATGGAAACTAATGCCAAGTGAATTGACTGTTCTTAGCTAACCTGTTATGGTCATCTTATGAATCTCTTTTGCAGCTCTAAGTTTCACCCCAGAAATTTTTTACTTCACTGAACTCTAATGTCACTCTGTATTACTTAAATCAGATAATCTAGCAGGTTGTCAAGAAATCCAGGCCAGTTCCATGAAGTCAGCAATTCTATTCTGTGGGGTAAAGCTTCATAGTCTAACCCACAACACTTACCACATAAAGAAAGTAACTGAGACTACTCTGGCACAACTTAAAAAGAAAAAAAAAATTAGAGGATCACTGTATTGAGTACCCAAAATGTTAGAGAAAGGGGTCACTGAATCAAGTACATTCAAGCCATAGTAGTTGATGAGGATTTGGTTTCTCATATACTAATCAATAATCTGGATAATAAGCCACCTCTGAGGGAAAAAAATCAAGAAAAATTCCCCCTTGCATTCCCTCCTTCCAGAAGGAGACTCCTGAAACTTACATACCAGATGCCAGTGCACTGGGCTGCAACTAAAATTTTCTGATGAGAATGATGATGACACTAATTAAGGCAAAAAAAAAAAAAAACTGAAATAAGACATTAGTAAAGTGAGAGGTTCCTTGGGCTCATGAAGTACTGTAAGGGAGTGAGAAAAGGTATCAACAATCTAGGAAGGATATTTGAGTGTCCTCAAAAATAGGAATGTAAGAGTACAGCACATGAGTCAACACCAGAATTCCCCTCCAGCCAGGGCCCCATTCTCCAGCAGGTCATTCTATGGGTAACTGCAGAGGTTAGATTTTTGGGAGATTCTCTGTATCCACAAGATTCTGCAGATGTGGTATTCATTTAAACACTTAGGCAAAAAAACACTGAGTTGTTGACAATGTGCCAGACCCTAGTACTCAATGCTCTAATATTCATAGGTCAACTTTATTTTATTTGCCATTGTAATAGGAGCACTGCTGAGTGGGAAGCCCTGAGTTATCTGGTGAATATTTTCCTAGGAGCTGGATAGAAACTAAAGCCCAGTGAATGTGACCCCTCTTTACCTCACTCTGCCTTGGAACTTAAGTACACTCAAGTTTTATACAAACAAGCAATCTATAACTATTTATTAAGTGCTATGTGTTAATTCAAGTGAGGGATATTAAACATTTTAAGGCACGATCCTTGGTCTTAAGAAACTGTCTGGTGACAGTAACAGACTTAAGGTAAGAAAGTTTGGGAATCACAATATTGCCAGGAAAGAACAGAGGTTTTTTTTTTATAAGAAGCAAATTATTACATATACATAATTCATTCTTCCTGAAAGGATATTGACTTCTACTATCTTTTCTTCTGAACACATCTGTTTTAAAGTCCTATTGTCTAACATTTCATAAAGATAAAGCTAACTTCTTAAAGTAAAAAATGTTATACAAGTGATACATAGAATGTAAACATCTAATATTTCAGAGGGCTTATAATGATAAACAGCCCTGCTCCATTTGTCTCAATAAATAATCACTTTTAACTACTTCAAGTTCTTTTGCTTGTACTACTATTTGCTTTTATAGTCATGCACATCATAATGACATTTCTGTCAACAGTGTATCGCTCATACAATGGTTGTCCCATAAGATTATAAAGAAGCTGAAAAATTCCTATTGCCCAATGACATTGTGATCATGGCAACGTTGTAGTACAATGCAATACTCACATGTTTGTGGTAAAGTCGGTGTAAACAAATCTGCACTCCCAGTTGTATGAAAGTATAGCACATACAGTTAAGGACAGTATGTAATTGATCATGATAATAAACGATTATGTTACTGGTCTATGCAATAACTATACTATACTTTTATTGTTATTTTAGAACAAACTCCTATTTATTGAAAAAAGTTGACTTATAAAACAGCCTGAGGCAGGGCCTTAAGGAGGAATTCCGGAAGAAGGCATTGCCTGCACAGGAGATGACAGCTCCCTGCATGTCACTGCAGCTCCGTGCATGTCACTGCTCCTGACAACCTCCCAGTGGGACAAGGTGTGGAAGTGGCAGACTGATGTTGCTGGTCCAGACCCTTGCAGGCATAGGTTCATATGAAAAATTTTTTAAATAGAAAAAAACTTATAAAAGAAGAATATAAAGAAAGAAAATATTTTTGTTCAGCTGTACGGTGTATTTTAAGCTAAGTGTTATTACAAAAAAGTCAAAAAGTTAAAACTTTATAACATAAAAAAGTTACCGTAAGCTAAGGATAATTTTTTATTGAATAAAGAAAATTTTAAATAAGTGCAGTATAGTCTGAGTGTACAGTGTTTCTAAAGTCTACAGGAGTGTGCAGTCATGTCGTGGGCCATCACATTCACTTACCATCCACTCACAGACTCACCCAGAGAAACTCCATTCATAGTGAGTCCCCTATGCAGGTGGGCCATTTATCTTTTAAACTGTATTTTTATATGTTTGGATACAAAAATACTTACCATTGTGTTACAGTTGCCTCCAGTATTCAGTATAGTAACATGCTGTTCAGGTTTGTAGCCTAGGAACAACAGGGTATACCTTACAACAGGGGTCCCCAACCCGCAGGCCAGGGACGGGTACCTGTGGCCTATCAGGAAATGGCCGCATAGTAGGAGGTGAGCAGTGGGCAAGTAGCGAAGCTTCATCTGTATTTACAGCTGCTCCCATCACTCACATGACCACCTGAGCTCTGCCTCCTGTCAGATCAGCACTGAAAAGCCTGCTTCCATTTCCAACATCCTTTCTTTGTGAAGCAGGGTTTTCTGCAGTGACAGCAACCAAAATGAGGTTATGGAGTAGACTGGACATAAGGAACACATTTCAGGTGTCAGTGTCACCCATCACTGCCATAGGGGACCATCTAGTTGCAGGGAAAAAAAAGCTTAGGGCTTCCACTGATTCTGCATTCTGGTGAGTTGTGTAATCATTTCATTACATATTACAAAGTAATAATAATAGGAATGAGGTATACAATAAATGTAATATGAGCAAATCATCTCAAACCATCCTCTGCTCTGCCCAATCCGTAGAAAAATTGCCTTCTACAAAACTGGTCCTTGAGGTCAAAAAGTTTGGGAACCAATGCCTTACAGCCTATGTGTGTAGTAGGCTACACCATCTAGGTGTGTAAGCACACATCAAGATATTCACCCGGTGAAGTCACCTAACTTCTCAGAACCCATCCCTGTCATTAAGACACCATGACTATGCTACTACGATACTGCTAGGGTCTCACACTGAGAACAGATCTTCTACTTGTTACTCATAAACATTTTACTCACAGTAATCCAACTCCTGTTTTCCTCTCAACATTAATAACAGTATTTTTAGTATATTTTAAAGCATCCATTTCAGCATTCTTTTTGGTACCTATTTCACAAAAGGAGGACATTGGCACTGTCACTCTTCCCTCCATCCCCTTTCTTCCTTCCATCTCCCAACTCCGCCAGTGGTTCTTTTGCCTTTACATTGCCAGAGTTTAATAACATCTGCTGTCTGTGTTATAGTCATAATAAAATCTTCAATGCTTTAAATACAGGCCCATTCTAAAATTGAAAATCAAATATAGTTTGCAATATTGCAATGGTGGAAATATTTTTTAGCATAAACGTAAGACACAAGCTAGGATTTTGCTGTCCTGCTGCCCCAGAGTCATGGTCAGGATTGCACTCAGAGCAAAGCATTCTTATGCTAAGATCACATGCTTAACCCTCTCTGCTACTCCAGCTAGCACCACGCTATCACATCTGGCTGACGGCTACTGAGCATCTGGAATGTGACTATGAAACCCAAATTGTTAACTGTATTTAATTTAAATGTTAAAACTGATCATTGATTCATGGGAAAAATTTTAGGTATGTTTGGAACAAATCAGGTGTATAAATTTACTTTTCAACCATACATTTTATGACATCTAGATACAGATCAAGTATTTCTGATGGAAATTTAGTATCCAAATGAGAAGTGTTGCTGTCAGTGTAAAATACAGGATTTCAAACATAGGAAAAAATGTTAAAACATCTCGTTTAGATATACTGGGTTAAATAAGATAGATTATTAAAATTAATCCCTTGCTTCTTTTTGTCTTTTATATGGGGCTACCAGAAAGTTTAGAATTACATATGTGGCTTACATTATATTTCTTTTGGACAACACTGAGCTAGAACAAGGGGCCTGCCTGCTATGTCTGAGGAAAGAAGGAGGGCTCAGAGGTGAATGGGACTGAAGATGAATGAGTTAAGTGGAGAAGGCGAGGTCAGAGAGGTAAAGGGTCCATGCTACATGGGTCTTCATAGTCTTTTGAAATGTTTCTATAACAAAGGGATTGTCAGTAGCTGGAAACTGGGGGAGGGGGCACATAACATCAATAAGGTACCTGATCTCAAACCAGGGGAAGTGAGAACCAAAGGGAGGTCCACACTTTATCTGTACAATGACCACTTATCTATCTAATCCTGAATTGTACTCCACATCTTTAAAATAAAAAATAAATAATAATAATAATAATAATAAAACAAACTGCCATAAATCTTCAAAAGAATTTTCCAATACATTTATTGAGAAAATCCATGTATAAGCGTACCTGCACAGTGTTGTTTAAGGGCCAATGGTATAACTAAGCGATTCTGAGCTATACATAATTCTTTTATTCTATGAAAAGTGTTGTGTTTCTGTGTGGTGAATGGGGACAGTTTTTGGCAAAATCTTTACCAATATATCACTCTAACTTCTGGATCTTTGCTGTCTTCTCAGAATCTTCAGTGTTATTGAAAGAAATTATTTATGATGACTAATGGATGTCTTTAAGTCTTGCTCTATAGTAATGTAATTCTTAATACTGACATTTGAAATAGTACATGTCAAACCCAGAAGAATTTGGGGGGGAAATGTTTCTCTAGTAATGACTAACACTGCAAGATTATAGGTAGAGGGGACACCTGAAACCACTTCCTCTGTTGTAAGAAAGTTCTAGGAAGCCACTTGGCTGTACAAGTATGCCTCTATCAGGCCAATGCACCATGGCAGGCCACAAGGTAGGACAGCGGCTAGGAAGGGATCCCACTTAAGCCTTATTCAAGACTGGCAGTGAACAGGACTGAACAGCCCTAGGTGCCCACGATGCCAGGCCCACAGACAGAGAGACTCTGGCTCAAGCCAGATCCAGCCCATCATTCCTGCATTCACTTATTCTCCATACCCACTAGCCCATAACCACCTCCCACTTAAGGTTGCTTCTTCACAAGTACTTTCATCTGCATTCTTTTCTCCATAGAATACAAAACTGAGTAGTGAACACAGATTTAAGAAGAAAAACAGATTGTAAGTGGGATGAAAAAATTATCTACTGTCATTCATGCATCAGCTGCAAGGTGTCTAAAATGACACCTATTTGGACCCTTTGGATAAGAACACAAAACAGGAGCAAAGAAAGTTCTGATCTACTGATTCGCAAGACCCTATGATGCCATGCCTCCCTGAGTAAGAAGAAACAAACGGGGACACATTTCTGCTTTTAGCACTCACCTTTCCTGCATAAATGCATGACAGAGGCACTATTAAACAGGTGAGCATTTTACATAATGTTAAGAACAGAGCAAAACTGCCTCTGAGCCTGGCGAATGTTGTAATCAAGAGTTTAATTATTAACTCTTTTCCCAAGGTTGGAAACCCCCAGGAAGTAACTACTGTTGGAACATCAGTCAAACGTAAAAGAGAACTGAAGATAACTTAATGCTTTTTAAAATAAACTCCCTCCCTCCTAGAATAGGAAATCTTCGTTTTTCAAAAAGGGGAAGCAAAACTAAAAGGGAAAATCCTTTTTGCAGAGGAGAACAGTGGATGGCTCCACGGATGGGTCTGGTAGCCTTCTTACATGTGACTCACCTTCCCAAACGGCCTTCTCTTCTGCAGCTGCTTCTCGGTAAACTCTTGTGCACTCCTACACCCAGTACCAAATACATACGCTCTCTTGGTAACTTTCACATAAAACTGACAAAAAGCTACCCCAAAACAATCCTAGAAACACTGCTGTCTAAATTTGCCCTTAGAATACCTAGGAAAAGAAACTAAAAGTCCACGTGGAAAGCCACTTTTGGGCCTTCTCGCAATCCTTATGCTTTGGCAGCTTCTTATTTACTCTTTACACCTGACTAAACGTCAGTGAAAGGACATCACATGGAGTCAATATATCCAGTGAGTAGCCAATTTAACATTGCCTAACTCTCATGCTTTTCTAGCAGTTCACTTAACTTACCCTCTAATCACTAGCCAAGGACAGAACCAGTTTCTCAGAGACAGACCCCATCACCATGGTGGCAATCACGAGATTAACCCACCCTAACCTACTCATCTGCCTGCTGTCCATCACCTGATGTCAGTATCTGTGCTTACCTGCCCCTTCATGATGATATGGGGCAGACCACCACCCAACCATCTTAATGAACTTCTCCCAACAGAGGGAAGGATTAAAAGGACTCAACCATGAGCAACCAGTGGCCGTTGCCTCGCTAAGCTATGGTGTGGCCTTGTGCTCTTTAAGCTATGGCCAGGCCATGTTTCCTGGCTTTGGCGCCCTCCTCTACCTTGGGGAGGTGAATCCCCTCTTTCTCTCTCTCTCTCCAATTTACTTTCTAAATAAACTGTATTTTCTAATCTAACTTCTGTGCGATTCTTTGCATCTTTCAAGCAGCACTGGATCGCACACCAGACACCCACAACCCAGCAGGCCTGTCCTAACATTCCAGAGGCCCCACTAGGAGTGTGACCTAACAGTCAGACAACATAGAAGGTGCCGGAGCCACAAAAATGAAGAAAAAAAAAAAATCCCTTGTCCTCAAATAACTTACCGATTATAGGAAAAGGATATAAAATTATAATACTGTGAGGCAAGTGCAATGTGAGAAATATAGGCGGGGCTAGTGATCCATAGGGGATGGCACCTACTCAGAATGGGATGGGGAGAGGTACTGAAAAGGAGTAACGATCCAGCTGAAGACTGAAGATGGAGTTAAGAAAATAAAGAAGGGAGGGCATTCCAGGCAGATATAAAAGTATGCATAAGGCACTGACTGCATAAAAGATAGCACATATTCAGGAAAAGGCAAGTCATTCAATATAGTTGGACAGCGTGATACATTTTAAAGAACACAGAGAGTCAAAGCTGGAGAGAAGACAGAACCATCTCATCAAGAACCTGGTGTGCAATGTTCAGGAAATGGCAAAGGGAAACTAGGAAGTAGGAGAGAAACGCGATATGATCAATTCAAAGGCCACCTTCATAGAACAGAGAAGGAATTAGCACAAGTTTAGCCAGAGGCAGGAAGATGTGTTGGGAGATTACCCGACAAATCCAAGTGAGAAGTGGCATGAGCCTGACCTAAATCAGTGGTAACAGACCTCAAATCCAAAAGATTTGCTATCAATTACACAGGGTAGGGATATGTAGAAAACAGCATAAGAGAAAGGAAGGAGTTTCAATTGATTCCCAGACTTCTGGCTAATGTATCTAAGTGGATAGGAGTAACGTCAGTCAAGATAAGAAATATGAGCAGGTTTTAGGGAATAGTTTTATCTCAACATGAGTGTGAGGTCCCAGCAGGATAGCATAAAGATATCCAGTAGGCAGTTGAATTAGTGGTTCAGAGAAAAACCTGAGATGAAAATTCAAATTTGAGAGTCATTAACTGCATTCGTTTTCTATTGTTGCTGTGATAAATTATCACTGACTTGGTGATACAAGTCATACAAATTTAGTGGGGGGGGGCACATAACATCAATAAGGGTACCTGATCTCAAACTAGGCAAAGTGGGGACCAAAGGAAGGCCCAAGCTTTGCCTGTATGATGACTGCTTGTATACCTAATCCTGAATTGTACCCCACATCTTTAAAAATAAAATATATTTTAAAAATACAAATTTATTATCTTAAGACTTTTAGGTCAGAAGTCCAACAAAATTCTCTGGTTTAAAATCAGGATATTAATGGAATATTACGCATCCATAAAAAACAAAATAGTGAACTCCACAGCAACCTGGATGGACTTAGAGTCTATAATACTGAGTGATCTTTCACAGAAACAAAGAACTGAGTATCACATGTTCTCATTCATAAGTGGACCTTGAGCAACTATTGTAATACTATAAAAAAAGGATTGACAGTAGTGGGAAACTGCGGAGGCGTGGGGGGGCGGGGAGGTGGGATTGGCTGTAGTGGGAAACTGTCTGCGAAAGGGGTGCACACCTCATCAACAAGGGTACCTGCACAATGAATATTTGTATACCTAACCCTGAATTGTACCCCACAATTTTAAAATTAAAAAAAAAATTTTTTTTTTTGAGTTGGAGTCTCAACCTGTCGCCCAGACTGGAGTGCAGTGGCCGCTCCCGGCCACCGCAGCCTCGACCTGCTGGGCTCCAGCGATCCTTCCGCCTCAGCCTTCCTAGTAGCTGGAACTACAGGCATGCGCTACCACGCCCGGCTAGTTTTTGATTTATTGTAGAGATGTGGTCTCGCCAAGTTGCCCGGGCGGGTCTCGAACCCGCGGTCTCAGGCAATACACTCACTTCGGCCAAAAATTTTTTTTTAATCACAGTGTTGGCAGAGCTAACTTACTTTCCAGTGAATCTAAACAAGAATCCGTTTTTTTGCTCATTCAGGTTGGCAGAATGCTTCTCCTTGAAGATGTGAGACTAAGAACCCTGTTTCCTTACTGGCTGCCAGCTGAGGGCTATTCACAGATTCTCAAGGCCATCCACATTCCTTGGTTTATGGTTCTCTTCCTCTATCTGCAAAGCCAACAATAGCAAGTGGGATCTCTCCCACACTGCTCTACCTCTTGCCTCTTCTTCCACTGCATCTCTACAATTGACTGGTCTGTCTTTAGGTGCCATGAGATTCCGTTGGGCCTAGCCAATGTACACATTATCTTAAGGTCTACAGCCACAACTCCACTTACAAGGTTCCTTTTGCCATAAAAGGTGACATATTCACAGAGTCCAGGAAATAGAGCATGGACATCACTGAGAGGGGGCAATGATTCTGCCTATCATGTTAACCAAAAGGTGTATGGGTTGGCATACATTGGAAAATACCTGGAGAACACTGGCATTTAGGTGCAAATGGAGACAAGATTTCAAAAGGAGACTGAGAAGGAGAATAGGCAGAAGCTTCAAGAAGACAGATTTTCCTGAGGGAGAAAATAGTTGATTGCCAAGGACCCAAAGAAAATACATTAAACTAGATAAGAAACAAATGAGGTCTTTGGGCTTGGTTATATGATACTAATCAATAATTTATAACAGTTCCATAGCAGAAAACATATGCCTTTAGTAGGTTTAGCAGAAAGTGGAGAGTACTACAAAGAGGAGGAGGAGAGTGAAGATGATGATGATGATTGGGTCAGACGGCTAGTGCTGCCATAAAAAAAAAAATTTCGGACTTTGGAGGAAAAGATTTTAGGAGTTTGTTTTTAGATATGTCATGTTTGAGGCACCTGTTAAATACCCAAATTGAGATATTGAGTAGGCAGTTATGCATACAGGTCTAGAGCTCAAAGGAGATGTCTGGATTAGAAATATAATTTGAAAGCCACTGATGTATATATAAATACTGAAGCATAATCATTGACCATACTGCCTAGGATATAGCTAGTGAGAGAGGATACAGGATAGAAACTGATAAGAGACTGCCTAGGTCTGAATCCTGAAGACACACACACAACACTTAACAAGGTAGGTAAGATGGGCCTGAAAAGAAGAAACAACCAGAGAAGCAGGAGAAAAACCAGGAGTATGGCATCCTGGAAACCAAAGGAAGAGAATTTCAAGGAGGGGCCTGATAATGTCAAATGTCTTTGATAGATACCAGTGCATAGACTATTAGGGCTTATGTTATCCAGTGTCCCCTTGCTTCCCAGATTACAGAAATAAACTTTAGAGAATACCCTAGTTAGCTAGAGAATCTAGGCTGAATCTGAAATGGCTCATATCCTTCTCATACACTCACTTGCCTGAACACTAGTAGTGGCTTGACCTCTTCTGAAATTATAATAAATCACCTTGAATCCTTTGGTCTGGCACAATATTTCACCAAACCTCTAGATATTTTAATATCATATTCCTGAAGCTTCACCAAGTCATAACCCATCCTAAGAGAAGCCTTCACCAATCTCTAAATTGGGTTGCTGATTGATCTAGAGTCATAGCCATAAAATAAGTAGCTACCCGTTCCTTCCCACCCACTGGCATCATCCCCAACCAATGCTGTTACACATCAAGATCTTTTAAAATAGCATCCAACTCTCTGAATGCATAAGAAAGTCTGCTTAACTGGGAAACAACTGGAAGAGAGATCTGGAACATAGCTCTTTGGTTGTCAAGTGGGCATATTCAGTCACTCTCCCTTGCCTGAGGAAGAGTGTAGTTCCAGGTAGGGATGAAGGGAGGGAGGTAAAAAGAAAGGAAGAGAGAAGTGGTTGAAAGACAGGAACGTGGTAGCACAGTCTCTTTCCCCTTTCTTTTTTTCAGTGATTTTACATGGCAGAGACAATCAAGATAATTATCATGAATAACTATAGTCAATTCTTTGGGTTTTTTGGGGAGATCAGAGTCTCAACTCTGTGGGTCTTAACCCAGACTGAAGTGCAGTGGCACAGCCACAACTCATAGCAGCCTCAACTTCCTGGGCTCAAATGATCCTTCTACCTCAGCCTCCTAAGTAGCTACAGGAGTGAGCCACCATGCCTGGCTATTTTTTTTTTTTTTTTATTTAACTTTTTGTAGAGATGAGGTCTTGCTATGTTGCACAGGCTGGTCTTGAACTCTTGGGTTCAAGCAATCCTCCCACCTTGGCCTCCCAAAGTGCTGGGATTACAGGTGTGAACTGCTATGTCCAGTTCCTAAAGTCAATTCTAAATTATCTTTGAATGAAGGGAAGCATATTCCATTCATAATCAATAAAATGGTGGATAATTCAGAACTCATTTGGTTTTAGAATATATTTCATTTTTAGTTGTTAGGATAGCAGTGGTGTTTTGACAATAATCTTAACATGTGAATCTGGCGTGTGACCCATTATTCTTTTAAATAAAGAACTGCTCTGTCAAGACATATCTCAAATAGGCCAGAAAGAGTTCTGTGCTTTCTGTTCCAGCCCTTGCTCCTTAATCTATGCTGCCAATAAATAACATCACCTTTCAGACTGCTGTATTGCCTCAGCACAGCTGTGATTTCTTTCTCTTTTATTACATTTATGGACACCCTAGTTGTTTCACAACTATCTACACCAGTCTCTAGGCTAGAAGGTTAATCAATATTTCAATATAAGAGGTCTCTTTCCTAAACTTCTGGAGGATTAGAATAAATGAAGACCTTTCATGTACCAATGAAAGACTTGCGTAGAATACGTGACAATGCTAATAGAATTTGGAAATAGATATTTGTCTCTATAACTAAGTATCACTCCATGGTTCAATCCTTATGCACATTTAGCATAACTGATTATTATCTATCCTTTATTAAACCACCAGTAGACCGGTCTAGAAACCAAAGACATTTCCTTTTCTAATCCAGGAGCATTGTGTGGGAATCTGAGTTTTTCCATTTCTTCATGCCTCTCTTTTCCATTGCAAACATCAGGTTTTCCTGAGATCACAACCGTCCCAATCTGCTTCTCCTTGGCCCAGAATAGATTCAGGTACAACCTAAAGTGACTGGTGGCCAGAAAGAGGGGTACTTCCTACAGCAACTCTGAAAGATCCTACCATTAACTAATGGTTAGGTTTTATATACACTTGGGCTTGCATTTTAGGTAGCCTGTATGTTAGTTAGATGTCATAAGTCAGGAACTATGGAAATACATTTATTAAGACTTTATGCAAAGCAAATAGGAGGTGGAAGATAAATCAGACAAGGTTCCTGCCCTTGAGGGACCTCTTAAATTGAACAATCACTGTCATCATTTTAACATCTATAGGAAAGCACTGATTTCCTAACCATTGACTCACAATTCTTGCATGTCAACCCATCAGCACCTCATTTGCTAATTTGTAAGTGTTAGTGTTACATATCTCACTTATATTTGGCTAATGGTTTATCCTGTATTCCTCATCTCTCTTTGTCAGACATGTACCAACTTGATAGTTCTCCAAATTATATTTATAGTTTGCTTGTTTTTTCACTTAAGTAAATTTCCCTGCCCGTGGTGCTACTAAACTTCACAAACTCATTTCTCTAAATTGTTAGAGTCACTTGGTACTTTAATTTAGCTGTCCATAAAATTTGGGATTGCCTGAATATATAATAAGAGTACTGAAAAGATATTTTTTTCCTTTGAGCTATTTACAAGGGGAAAAACTCAATTGAGAACATATATGAGCAAAAAGCCATTTAATTACAGTTTTTTTGGTTAAAGAAACAAGAAAGGCTCAACTCACAACCTTTTAAATTTAAGACCAAGAAATAACCTTTTAAAAGTAAATTTTACAGATCTTTTAAAAAATTCAATTCCATATTATAATCAATTTAAAAGGAAGGAAGGCGAGAGAAAAAAGGATTGGAGATGTGGCTAAAGATTAGAAAAAAGTCCATGTGTTCAGTTATTTGAAAAAAAAAGAGAAAAAAAGAGAAAAGAGAAGGAAGACAGAAAGAAAAGTAAAAGAATTTTGACCTTTAGACTTTCCAAAGCAAATATCTTCTATGAGATTCATCCCTGAACCACCGAACCAAAGGCGAGAAACAATTGCTACTGTTTATACATTTTTATTCAATGTGTAGGGGGAAATTGCCCTAACTATGGAAAGAAAACCAAATATGTTCCTTCTGCAGCAAAGACTACATGCTTGCTAAGTGTGTGTGTATAAATAGATAAGAAATTCCTGTTACTTTTCTCACCTCTTACATAATAAGGTGGGGGTTTTTTGCCCAAAAAACAGAAAGATAGAAATGAATATATCTAAGCATATGAATTAGTAGTGATTGATTCCTAGAATTATGAAGCTTACAGAGTCGGTAAGTGTCATTACATGCATTTTATCAACTTTATGTTTAACTCAAAGACAGAGAGTCTTCCTTTATAGAAATATGTACCATGGGGAACTTTTTACCTCTGGCAGTTTAAGGAAGCTCAGTCTCTACATCGAGTAGACTAATTAGACCAAACTCTTGAAATTCAGACTTCCAAAGTTGACCTTTCTTACATTTTACAGACCACAGACAAACCAGCAGCTACAGTGGCTAGCAAGCCATTGGGTTAAGACACACACACAGGTAATTCCAATGCTAGAATGAAAATGTTGTGCCTACTAATCAAAGCACTCATAAGAGTAGCAGCAGAACTTGGCTAAACTCCACACATTTTTTGATTCCATAATAGTAATACTTAATCTCATGATACAGACTGTACCTAGTGTTTATAAGCAGTTGGCACTTTACTCATAAAGACCATTTGGCCAACTCACATGAGATTCCCTAGTTTCCAACATTCCAGCATGCCATGAGAATATTCTGAAGAGAAAATGAAACACAGCCACAGCAGAGCCTTGAAAATTACGGATAAAAACCAAAGTGGGCTGCTATCAATGTTCAAGGATTAAAAGAAAATCCAAAAAACTGATAACAGAGATTACCTCAGGGGAAGTAGAGATTTTGGTATATCTGAGTATTTTTAAACAATAATGAGCATAGATAGCACACTGAAAGCCAGTATGCTGTAATTGATTTCTGGATCCAAAATGCCTCAGTCCAAATCCTGACTCAGTCACTTTTTAGCTATGTGATCATTTAATAGCCATGTGACGTTGGACACAGTTTCTTATCTCTCTGCATTTGGGTTTCTTCATAGGTCAAATGGGGATCATAACAGCTCCCTTCACAAGGTTGTTGAGAGGAATCCAAGAGCTCACAGATGCAGAGTACATCTGGCACATAGTAAGCACTATGTAAATGTTAAATATCATTATGCCTTAACTTTTTATTTTGAGTTAATTTTAGACTTACAGAAAAAATGTGAAAATATTACAAAGAGTATCCTTATTTCTCTCATTTTTCTTCCCCTAATGTTAACATGTGTTTTGTTTTGTTTTTAATTTTTTTTTTTTTAGTTGGAGTCTCACTCTGTCACTCAGGCTGGAGTAGAGTGGCACACTCACAGCCACTGCAGCATTGAACTGCTGGACTCAGGTGATCCTTCCGCCTCAGACTTCCAAGTAGCTGGAACCACAGGCATGCACCACCATGCCCAGCTAATTTTTTGATTTACTGTAGAAATGAGGTCTTGCCAAGTTGCCCAGGCTGGTCTTGAACCCATGAGCTCAGGCAATCCTCTTGCCTCTGCCTCCCAAAGTGCTGGGATTACAGGCATGAGCCACCATGCCCAGCCCTGATAACATGTTTTATAACCATAGTCCAATGATCAAGAACAGGAAATTAACACTGATATAGTATTGTTAACTTCAGGCCTTCTTTGAATTTCACCAAGTTTGCCACTAACATCTTTTATCTAGGATCCTATCCAGGACTCACATTACATTTGGTTATTTCTCCTTAGTTACCTTCAATCTTTAATAGTTCTTCCTAGCACATGGCAAACAATCAAATGATTAAAGTAAACCTCACTATTAATAACACGTATCAATATTATGAGCCTTGATATAACACACTAAAAGAAAACATCACTTTGTAATTTTCTTGCCAAAAACACCGAACCTCATTCCAATTATGAGAAAACATCAGATAGAACAAATTAAGGGATATTCTATAAAATAAATGGTCAATACCCTTCAAGTGTCACTATCTTTTTTTTAACTTTTTAAAAATAGTAAACAGTCTTCTTAATGAATATCTGTAAGCCATGATAAAATACCCAAGTCTGATTAATTCTAATTCACAAGCGGTTGCTCACTTAGCAATGGAACCTAATTCAAAAGTTCATTTGATAACCCATTGTCTTTTACCAAGATGATGTTTTTCATGATAGTTAGACTACGCATTCCAAGTTCATTATGAGGCAACTATTTTAGCAGGCTAGCCCAGAAATCTAACTAATCTAATCTGTATTCGTTTTCTAAGGAGAAATGTGCTCCGGGTCTCAACCTTCGATTTCAGGAGTACATCTTTCTCTTCCTCAATCCCTCTCCAACCTGCTGGGCAACAAACAGCAACATGCCCCATGCCGGTCTCCTTATACACATCCAGCTCCCCACTGTCATCGCTCTGCTGCTGTCAAACCGTAATGCTGGTTGTTGGCAATGTTCAGGCCTGCTGCCCCCTTACTCTAAACCTAATACTCTTTTCTCTTCCCCTAACCCTCGATTCCTGGCTTTCAAGACCTACTTTTAGTCCTTGGTTTTAGAATATATTCACTGGCCTCTGGCTTTCTAAGCTCAGCTCTTGGCTCTGCATATTTGGATTTGGGAAAGACCTTCCAGGCACACAGCCTCGGCTTCCTCCACTAGTTTAACCCTTCAAGACTCAACCTACTCACTGGGCTGATTCCTGGCATCCTTCTAAAAATGTCAACTCAAATTTCAAGGGTTCTAGAAGGGACAGGGTGTGGAATAAGGAGAGAGGAAACAACCAGTGCTATTGAGACTCCGAACACAAGCCAAAGAAGAAGGTAACGAGATGAAGGGAAGGCACAGAGGGAGCAGAGCTGTCACTGAAGGCCTAAGCGGTTTCTGTGCCTCTTCCATCCTTCCCTGTTACCCTGGAAGGACACAGGCCTTCATCTGGTATAAACCCTTAGGGACAAGAGTTGCCCCACTGGCTACCCACTGTACTGACATCAGCAACTGCCTCAGACCAGAGTTTCTGTGTACCTCAGCTAATCGTAGGAAAGAACACAGGCCCCTTTTTCCCTGTCCCTGGAATAAGCATTGGTTGTTCTAAGGTTTTCTAAGGGTCCCTACTGCTAATCACAGTGGGGAAATAAAGGATAAACATTACCAACAAAATGGCAAGTTTTAACAAGGCTCACCACAGTCATTCTCCTGTTATTCAACAAAATGTAAATGGAATGGGGCTCTAGACCTTCTGCAGCTTTCCAAATTGCTTTCTCACCAGGGTTCTCATATTTCATTTATTTTCAAATATTTCATACCTAGTCTTCTGCTCTAATCTTCTTTTGGATTTTCTATTTTCCAGATAGGCTTGGGTCTGGGAGTTATATAGTCAGAACTTTGAGGTCACTCCGGTTTCCTCAGAGAAAGGAACTTGTGTGCTTTTTCACTGCTGCTATCCCCTGACTCTGTTACTTACTAAACGTGTTAAATGATTTGGGGGAGAGTTACACAGTCTCTTAAAGTCTCCTTTTCTTCTTCTTTTAAAAAAAGATAAGCATGCCCTTTCCCAAAGAATTGTTGTAAGGACAAGTGAGACACTCTGTACAATACCTGGCAGACATTAAACAAATGATGGCAAGTATTCTGGTCTCCATCACCTATCCTGCTACCAGCACATATCCAGCTACTAATTGGTCCAGATGCAAGGTGAGAAATACAAGGCAAGAGATGCAAGACGAGAGATGCAAGGTGAGAGGTGAGAGATGCAAGGCAGGAGATGAGAGAAGGCTGAAGAGGTAGTCACATTGCCCTACACCATTTATTGCTCACCTATCCACATACAGAAAGTAAGAACAGGGAAGCAAGAAAAACAGAAAATAAGCTAGACTGTGGGTGCTAAGGTTAACCAGGAGATTAGAAAAGTCTTTGAAATAGAAAAATGATAGAAGTGTTTTATTGACTTTTTAATTAAAAAGGAAAATAGCAGGCCGGGTGCAGTGGCTCATGCCTATAATCCCAGGACTTTGGGAGACCAAAGCAGAAAGATTGTTTAAGCCCAGGAGTTCAAGACCAGCTTGGGGAACATAGCGACACCTCGTCTCTACAACAAACTTAAAAATTAGCCAGGCATAGTGGCACTCACCTGTAGTCCCAGTTACTTGGGAGGCTGAGGCAGAAGGATTGCCTGAGTCCGGGAGATGCTGCACTCCAGCCTGGGCAACAAAGTGAGACGCTGACTCAGAATGGACAGTAGCATTCAGCATAATGTCCAAAATTTTTTAAAGGCCTATCTAAATATTAAAAAGTGTTGCTCTTGTTTTGAATCCAAAAGAAAGCAATCTGCTTGAAGTATCAATATAACAAAATACTATCTGCAAGAAAAAATATCTTTCCAGCACTTTTTTTTCCTTTCCTGACTATATCTTCCATTTACAATGTTTAGTTTAGTGAATTCTTACTTCAAGCTAACAAACCATGTGTACTTAAATGCTCCTTATAAATGGCCATTTTACTTATATTCTACTTTTCAAAAACTTACGAATAAATCCAGTGCAGTTTCCTACCTTGCAGACATAGCTCTTCTAAAGTTCACTAATGGGTCTCATCTTTCCAGGTAAGATTCTACTGGTCACATCTATCTCCTCCTCCCCCAGCTCCTCCTAGTAGCTGAGGCAATAAACTAATGGGAGGTGAAGCCACTGTACAATTTTCTCCCTTTGTGTTGAACAAGACTTCCTTCGGTTGGCTGTTTGTAAAGCTGCTCACTGCTAATCTCTCACATGCTTCTATCCCCTAACAATAGGCATGTTGTTTCTGAACTTGGAAAATTAACAGGAACATCCACGTTGACCTGGCAGTTGTCGACTGCAGTCATTTTCTGGGCAGCTAACTGAAGGCCATGCACAGAGCTGCCTTTGTTGTGAGAAGAACAATTTCTCTGAAGCTTATGGCGATGTTGAAGTTGTTTTGTACAACTCCTTGCTCCTGGCTCAAAAGCATACACATGACAGGACATGGAAAGGGGGGCTGGTCTCTTCAGTGAGGTAACAAAATTCAATCATTTCTTCTTCCGTGTTCTAAATTTTAACATATATAACTTTTGAATTTTACCTAAAATTTTAAAGGAAAATAGTAGTTTTCAAACCCATGGAATTTTTTTAGTCTTCTGAATTCTTGTGAAAAGAAATCAAGTAGCTTTTATTTGATACTTGCTCATTATACTCTAGTAAAATTAGCCTGACGGTGGACTTGGCAAAAAATAACATTCTGTCTGGACACAGTGGCTCATGCTTGTAATCCCAGCACTTAGGGAGGCCAAGGAAGAAAGACTGCTTGAGTCCAGGAGTTTGAGACCAGTCTAAGCAACACAGCAAAACCTCATCTCTGCAAAAAATAAAAACAAAAGAAAATTAGCCGGGTCTTGTGGCACATGCCTATAGACCCAGCCATTCTGGAGATCAAGGCGGAAGGATTGCCTGAGCCCAAGAGGTTTGAGGCTCCAGTAAGCCAGTAATTGTGCCGCTGTACTCCAATTTGGCTAACAGAGTGAGATCCCCAACTCAAGAAAAAAAAAATCCAAGGCAAATAAATTTAGTTATAGATAAAACAAAGAATATTTACACACTGTGCTTTGCCAGGTTAAAAAAAAATGGTTGTTCTTTGATAACTCTTCTATAGACAGGGATAATAATAGTACCTTTCTCATAGGACTGTTACATTAACATAGGGCTGATACCATTAAGATTTCCTTTCAGCAGCTACTCGGAAGGCTGAGGCGGAAGGATCGCTGGAGCCCAGCAGGTCGAGGCTGCGGTGGCCGGGAGCGGCCACTGCACTCCAGTCTGGGCGACAGAGTGAGATGCCAACTCAAAAAAAAAAAAAAAAAAGATTTCCTTTCAGAAGAGAAATGATAGATAGAAGTCTTAATCAGCTAATCTTTGGGAAAATAAAAAAGCTACAGTTTAATAAATCACCTATAGCTTAATTGTTTTAGGAAGTCCCCTCCTGTGCAATAAACTTAGTTAAGCCACTAAGAAACCATTCAGCCCCAGGTGCAAGATACAAATAACCCATATCTGATAAGCATGAACAGGCATAGTTAAAAAGCAAAGTAAACTGAACCACTAGTAACCAAATCCTCAATCACTGGAAGCTAAAAGCTTATTTCTTCTCTTTGTGTTCAACTTTCAGAATACAGATAATTGCCTTTCCTTTAACATCAGAAATTCAGTACACATATGTTCTTATTTATAAGTGGGAGCTAAATAATGTATACACATGGAATGATAGACAGTGGAGACTCAGAAGAGTAGGTGGGTGGGAGGGAGGGGGGTAAATGAGAGAAGCTACTTAATGGGTACAATGTACATTATTCCAGTGACGGATATGTTAAAAGCAGGACCTCACCACTATGCACTATATCCATTTAACAAAATTACATCTGTACCCCATAAAGTTAGACAGATTTTTTAAATGACAAAAAAAGAGATTCAGTAATCTTTCATACAAAGTGTGCCAAGGTTGATTCCAATTCTTCTGACATGCTACAAGAAAAGGAAAGATAGGTGACTACCAGTGGCTCTCTCAGGCATGCAGAGAGAAGCACAATACTGGTGGCCACTGAAAACTGGCCCTTCTTTTGTGCATGACTCAAGAATGCAATGTTTGGATTAGCACATATCGAGGACAAAATCATCCTTCTAAAATGTGATCTCTGGTCCATCTCATTCTCAAATGCCAGATTGCATTAACAGAATACAGCTTTTGAAAATGTTTTCTTATGTCAAAGTCCCAGGAAAAGATAAAGAATAAACTCAGAAACATCCCTATTCAAAATTCATTGTCATTTGGGAGTTCTATCCAACAGCAATAAAATATGCACTATTCCTTGATGTCTTAATTATTTCTTTTATGTATACAATTTATTTCAAGTTTTGGGGGGAAAAATATAGCCTCACCCTTGAAGATAACCTGTAGGATGTGTCTGATTTCTAGGACAGGTATTTTAATAATGTAAGAAAATCACAGAAGTAATATTCCATTAAGGGTTCCCAAAAAATCCACTGGCAGCTCTCTACATGCCTAAGTCCCTTTGTAAAAGAGCATCGGGTGCTGAACTACTGTATTTTTAAGGATTCAGGAGTCTACCTTAATCCATTCCGTCTGTTTACATTATTTTTGGTGCCTATCACATTCCTGGCAACCTCTTCCCTAAGAGTGAGTCACCAGCGTTCTATAAACTCAAAACAGGATTCTGTTAAGCCATAGTGATTTATAATAAATGGAAATGTTAGTTTCCACTTCTAAATCACTTTTCACTAACTTAACTGAACAGAATAATGGTGATATAACCTTTGGGAGGGGCAGGCAATATATTATCAAGAGACCTAGTGAATGGATAGTTAGGAATTATCTTTAAATAACTTACATTAATCTCTTCCAACTTGAAAACATTTTTTAAAATTCTAATTTAAAAATTGGGGAGCATTAATAAAATTTCCGATTAATCACAGATTACAGAATTTTTAAGCTGGAACGGACTTTGATGATCAGTTATGGAAACTAGATTCATCTCCTGGGACACTCCTTTAAATTAAAGAGAAAACTTGAATGAGTGAACTTGGGAATATGAAAGAGAAAACTGTCAAATTCTAGAAACAACACAAAAAGGCCAACACTACTAAAAAGACAGAGGATGCAGTTTGATCTTTTTTTTTTTTTTTTTTGCATTTAATCGAAGAGAAACAGCAATGCAATGTAACAACTTAGTAAAGAGAGAGAAAGAAGAAAATAATTTGGGAAATTTACAAAAGCTTCTTTAAAAAAAAAACAATCTCAGTGTCTCTCCTCCTCTCCATCTGCAGATTTGGTTTAAAATTAAGTCAAGTATCAAGGCAGTATATAACACATGTCAAATGAATAACTGGACCCTCACTGTCCAATATAGTAGGTACTAACCACATGTGACTACTGAGTATCTGAAATGCGGCTAGTTCAATTTAAAGATTTAATACTAAAAAAAAAAGTAAAACATCTAATTTAATGTTTTTATATTGATTACACATTGAAATATTTTCATATTTTAAATTAAATAAAATACATTATTTAAATTAATTTCATCTGTTTACTTTTACTTTCTAAATATGGCTACTAGAATATTCAAAAGTACGTATGTGACTTGCATTATATTTCTACTGGATAAAGCTGGCTAAGACAGCTCTATACAGTTAGGAGAAAAAAATCATCACGTAATAAAGAAGGCTTCATGCTGATATCAAGATTTAAGGAAAGGATTCTGAAAGGGACAGAAAAGGACATTCCGTGCTGGAAGAACCTATTATATAAATAGAAAGAACAGGGAGCTGTCAGGCTCACTAGATGAGGTGATGTTCTAGAAGAAAATAATCTTCCTCGTGTGATATCAGAGAGTATTTAGGCCAGAACAAGTCATGATCCTGGAGACACACCGAACACCACACATCTAGAGCCAGCAGAAATCAGGCAGACTGTCTTCTACAGACGCGGAAAAAACTTGATGAGTTTTATTCACTGCTCTGTCTCCAGTACCCGTAAGCGGACCAAGCATGTGATAGACACCTAAAACAAACATTGGGTGAATTAATGAGTGAATGAACAAATGAACTACTGTAGAAAGGGGTAGTGCTTTCCAGGAAACTCTAAGCCAGGAGCACTAGGAGGAAGAGGCAACAAAGAGGGAGCGAGTGGTAAGAAAGGAGAAAGTATCCATATTAGCATCTGCCAAAGCCTAATTTGGCTTACTTTTTGTTTGGTTCAGAGAAATGAGGTGAAAAGGTTACAGCACAAAACCAATCCCTCTCCTTACTCTGCATAATTTTGGTCTTGACCTCCTGGCCTCAGGCAATCCTCTCGCCTCAGCCTTTCAAAGTGCTGGGATTACAGGCCTGGGCGACCGACCACCCAGGCTTCATTTTGGACCCATCACCTGGAGACTTGAAGTGACAAGAACTGAATCACCTCCCTCAGCATCCAAACTGTGATTTAGACCTGAGGAAGAACAGAACAGGTTGCATCCACATGGGAGGCCTCCTCTAGGGCCACACGCAGCAGCAGCTGCCCCTCCCTATAGACTACTTACTGCCTGGTCTTCCTCACAGAGGGAGAGAGGAATTTTTTTTTCTCTCCCTGTCTTCTCCCCTGCCTCCTTCTGAAGTATCTACAAATACAGTATCCCAACACACAGGAAAAAACGGAAGACTGACACAGTCTGTTATGGAACTTCTTAGATGAAAGAGAGAGAGAAAGATGGGGGTGGGGGTAAGAGAGAGAAAGAGAGACAGAGAGAGAGAGTATGTATGTCCAAAGAGGTGGAAAATAGTGGTTCTCTCTGGTGGTATAATTCTTCCTAACTGCACATATTTTCCAAAGTTTTCACTATCCCAGTAATACTTTGTAGTAAAGTAAGACAATAAAACAATACCCACAGAGGCCTGAAGGAGAAAATTGTGACCCTCAAGTTTTCTATATGACTAAGCATTAATTCACACATATTTTATGTAACTTTAAATTAATGACTACTTAAAATAGCATGATGTTTAAATATATCAATTTCCAGGGTCTTCCTTAGAAAAATAATCAAGAATCTGTATTTAAGAAACTGCTTTAGCCGGGCTCGGTGGCTCAGCCTGTAATCCCACGCCTTGGGAGGCTGAGGTGAGTGGTATTGCCTGAGCCCGAGGGTTCGAGACCCGCCTGGGCAGGCGAAACCTCATCTCTACAATAAATCAAAAAAATTAGCCGAGCATGGTAGCATGCGCCTGTAGTTCCAGCTACTCGGAAGGCTGAGGCAGAAGGATCGCCGGAGCCCAGCAGGTCGAGGCTGCG